>JAJMCI010000055.1:0-67935 GCA_030565705.1 Metschnikowia baotianmanensis
GCGGGGGAACTGGGGACGAGGGGAGGGTTTGTCCAATGGGGAAGTATAATTCGGGACATTTCTGATTGATTGTCGACTTTTTCAAATGAATCCATGGGCTGTGTGTCGAGTTGTGTGGACTTTTGGATGCTGCAAATTGGGGGGCGGCACGTGACCCTGCGGGCGGCTAGTGCTAAGCTCAGGGTGGTGTCGCTAGTTTTGGTTGAGGCGAAGGAGTGACATACCCTCGCTGAAAGTAAATAAAGGTATATCTAGTATGAAACTGGAGTATAGCAAATCATGAGTTATATGACTGGTTTATTGTATATACCATCGCATAAAGACATATAATAAAGTGTCCTCAAATATAAAATTAGAAGGGAATTGTGCTTTATCTTATTCTCTCATTTCAGCTCGGAAAATCAACAGACACTACTTTGTATCAGCATTCGGGGTTACTTTTCGAATGAGGCTATGCTGAGACGGTTCAGTTCAATTCTGACTCATGATTCATAATGAATAGCACGTGCCCATCCCAATTTTAATTTGGTTGCTCGACTTGTATGGCGATTAAATCTTTCGATGGATCTCATATTCCGACTCTACTTATCCATCATTTTATATCTTGCTTTTTGGGATTCAAGCTTAGGCTAATGGTCACCTTGCTCAGAGGTGCCAACGGAATTTGTATCATTTGCTCTACAAGTTTCACAATGTTTACTCGAGACTGTTGTCTTGGTGAACAATAAGCTGAATAATATTGTTCTTGGGTACGTGCGCTCTACGGAACTGAAAGTCTCAGCTAAAGAGAAAACTTTGGGAAGTGTGGATTCTAATTTTATCTTTGCTTTTGAGTATTCCCCATCGGATATCAAGCTGAAAATAGGGAACAGAATTCTGTGCAATTTTCCGCATTTGGGACAAATATCGGCTATCATTCAATCCAAATTCAGATGAGACGAATTGAAATTTTCTTTCCGACCTTCAAACAATAGTGTGGTCTTTTCTTTCCGGAGCGTATGAGGTATAAGCCTTCCTGAAAAATCTTTCACGGCACTCCCACGTGTCATTTTGGCGTATAAATACCGCTCCATTTCTGTTTCTCTACTCCTAAGTCCATTCATCTTCCAAGCTACTCTCAAACATTAAAGACAAAGCATCCAGTCACCAATGAAGATTCTTTCTACTGCAGCCCTCTCTACAGTGGTCACCGCCTTAGCTGTCAAAAACCACCCTGCCAAAAATGTGGTCTCCCGTGAGGATCTCTCAAGTTTGGAAGACGTGGAAATATTGAAAAGATTAGAGAAATTAAGAAGCTTGAATAAACCGGAAACATTGGAGTATTACAAGCGTTACTATGAAGAAAGCGAGAATGCTCCAAAGAGCTTGCAAGGAGAAGAGAATTTTGCGGAAGAAGAGCTAAAGAAGCCCGAGGCTTCACTGTCTTTTGAGGACTCGCCAGAGGTGCAAAGAATCAAGAGTTTTGTTGCGTATAAACAGATCGACACTGAGCTTGGAAGGCAGGCTTACAATTGCAACTTTGCCTCTTTCAACAATGCTCCGGAACTCTATTGGGAGGCCTTAAGTGTGCATCCATACTTCTTGGAGTGTCAGGCCAAACAGCATAGATTCAATAGTGGGGTTTCTCGGACTACAGAGGAAGTAAAGTTGATGGAAAAAGATTTGCAGGAACAGTTTGACAGGTGCTACTATGAAGGCAGACTCGATGTGAGGGAGTTTATCCTAGTGAGAAAAGTGGCGTTGGATGTGTTGAGACAAGCCAAGGAAAAGAATGTGGACGTGCGGATGTTGGCTGCACGAGTCAGAGATTTGGAACACGATTCAAGGATCGCGTGTCATCATGAAAGATTTCGAGGGGATCTGTGCATGCATTTTTCCATCGAAGTATACAGAGACACTGCTGAAAGAGTCGACAACCAGATGAGGTATATCGAGGACACATTAACAGAGCCTGTGCGGGAAGGTTTCTACCATAACTTAAAGAAAATGTTCTTGGAGGACAGAGCCACTCTCTATGAGCTCAAAGAAATTTCTATGTCCCAGTTTAGCGATCAGGAGGAATTCCAGGCGATTCAGAAGATTTTGGTGAGTGCCTCAGAAAGGATGGACAGGTTGGTGGAGTTGTTTGACTCAGGGGCCGCGGTCACGTTTCCTGACACAGTTTTCTTTCCATCAAACATGGATAAAGCGATGAAGTTGGAGTTTATCAAAAAGTACCATTCGAACAGAAGGAACTAGGTGACTTCATGAGAGTTGGAAAGCGAGAGTTCCTGTTTGGTGATCCTAAAAGGCATCTCGTCATTTATAGGAAGCCGAGTTCTCTTGACCCCCTTCTTCCACGCGAGAAAAGACTCTTGTTCCGATGGTTCAAACGTCCAATGAAGACGGCTGAAAAAGGGTGCTTTAAACATCAAAAAGGAGGTCGGCCCAATTTAAATACCCCGTGCGAGTGACAGGAATGTTCCGATCATTGGTTATGATCTTGGCCATGTGATGAAGCAACTTCACCCGGAAGTATTAGTTAAACCACAATTCTCTGGAAGAGAATGTGCCAGCTAAGACTCGTCCTCGACGTCCAGGACGTTAAACCACTAGTTCGATGACCCCATAGCCTCCCCTCTGAGGTCTGGAATACACTTTCGCCTTCCCAATTTCTTTGAACATATGCTTGATTTAAGCATCCAACTTTTTGAGCATCCTCAGTGTCATACACTGAAACAGATTTTCGGAGATTGTTTTGGAGCAAACGAATCCGTTGGTACCGACTGCCCTTGAGATCAAATTGAGCTGTCTGTAACCCGAACTCATTGTCCTTTTAAAAAAATTGTTTGTATAGCGTGTCATCTTTTTGAAAGGGCAATGCCAATCTTCTCTGTATTGTTAAAATTGACACATGTACTATCGCGAGAACGGAAAATTTATGAATGCCTACTATAATCCTAAATTTGGGTTGCATGTAACATGGATTTGCGGAATCATTCATTTGTAGGCCAACTATGCACTTTCCATCTGGTTCGTAATTCAATCCCCGCTCATTTTCTTCTACTTTTCTAGTTGTTAGCTAGTCAGGACTCTTGAACTAAATTGCGGAAACCGATTCTTCATAGCTAAGTAATGGCCGTTAGAGAATACGTATCACGGCATCCAGCTCATTGCTTTTAGAGTGATGGGCACGTCCCAGGCCTTTTTTTTTTCCTTTTTATGCATTTAATAGTTCAGCATTCCAGATATGTTTTACGTTTTTAGATTTCTCGTACGGACGTCACTGAAAGCCTTGCAAGTCTTACCCGGTCAACAACACGGAGAAGCCTTTGATTACCCTGCAGTATAATATCTAAAGAATCTGCGGATTAGATGAAGAGGAAAATCTTGTGAAACGACAACCCGTCACCTAAAGAACTAAAGTAGCAACAAGTGTGTCATATGTATCTCATGTGAATATCAACACTGATTCAGCTTTCTTTAAAAAAAAACCTTTCCTACTACGAGCTTCAGCGTCTGAAACCATGGAAAGAGAGCAAATTCCATCCTCTTCTTATCCGATGAGGATGCTTGCTATGCTGCAGGGGAGGCAAAAGATGTTGTTAGGCCGTATGCTAACATTATATGTGCGCTACTCAAACACACTCTTGCCAGTTCTTTTGCCGTGTTTTTCTCCGTACGCTCTACAGAACGCTTTGCTGACCTCCATCGCACAATGCGCCGGGCTGTCGTTGCCACTTGCTTTCTGATCTTCCAAGTACCCTGCATCCTGCAAAGCCTTCAAGACGCCTTTCAAATGCACTCTTTCAACTGTGAGGTCAGATACGGATACATCCACATGCATGATGTCGTTTTCGAGGTCCCAGAACTCTATGCCTGTGGGCAACATGGCGTTGATTCTTTCGCATACGTTCTCTCCAGAAACCCAGGGTAAAATGTCCATTCCAAGATCGATGAAGGAGGACACGTGAGTGACATCCCACTGCTTTCCCTGCCGACGCAAGACCATGAGATTTGGCCTGTAGAGCTTCGAAGAACAGCCGCATCGATTCAAGTGTGCTCGAGCAAGCCCCACAAACCACTCCTTGTCATTCTCCTCATCGACTTTCACACTCAAGAGCGGGGTGCCGCCCCGGAGCTCGCCGATCCCGCCGCTTTGTGAATGCTCGATGGTGCACACAGGATTTTCGTTCCAGATGTCACACTTGACGATTTTCACGGGGTCGAGCTGCGTGGCGAGCATCAAGTGTTCATGGGTCTCCTCTGTGCTCGACACAAAGGGCACCCAGTTCTTCTCTATCCCGTTTTCCGATTCATGCTCGATTCTGAGCTGCTTCATTTTGGAGAACCACTGGTGAAACGTCTCCTTTGTGTCTGCAGCCACGATTTGCTTTCCTTTTTGGATCTGGAAGGGAAGACTCATGTACATGCTTCTCTTTCCCCTGACCTCGCCTTTGCTCTTGTCTACATCGGACTTCACGTGGAAGGCGTTGTAGAAAATGACGGGCTCATCGTGTCCATATTTATTCCGCACAAGCATCATGCGTGGATCCTCGGAGCCCCAGTACTTATGGACCATTCCAAGATCGAAGGGAAGAGGAAGAATCCGAGGAAAGCGGTACAGGTGAAAAACCTTGCCATTGTCTGCCAAAAACCCTGGGAAATCATCCACGAGGTTAGAAGGAAAGACCAATCTCACATCTTCAATCTCATTCCAATCTTCATCGAAAACTTGAGCGAGAGGAAGGCTCAACCGCGGATGGTTTTGTAGTTGGAGTTCAGAAACAACCAAACGAGAAACTACCAAATGGACATTGTAATCTTTAAGCCACACTGAGGTCCCTAGAAGCCGAAACCAGCTATTTTTTAGTTTGTCATCTTTCATGAACGGCTCCAAAACTGGTAGTAGATGCCGGTTGTATGTGTCGCCATAGGCGTTTGCTTCCTCCATAAGGATTTCTAGTATATGGGTGAGGTTGAATGGAAGGTGCACACTTTCATCGACCTCGAGCTGTGTCTCCTGACGTGTGCTGTCACAGGAGTCGCCCTTCTTGAACAAGACTGTTTCTGTGGTCTTAAACGGGCCTGGTTTATAGGGAGGCTGTTCCATCACCTCTGCCAAACTGAGCTGTGAAACCCCCCAGTGTTCACTAGCGGTTCCTCGTAAATGGTTTCTGAGTGCTTTTGATGGAAAGGAGAACCCCGCAGGGAGAAGTACTTTCTGGTGGTGCCTTTTCGTATTTTGTCTCATGTTGAGGTTGAGCGGATAGGGAAGAGTCATATTTGACGCATCATGGGTGTAGAGAAGGGCCACTATAACCAATGCTACGAATGCCAAAATGCCAGTCGTGGCCACCAATTTCCTGGTCTTGCCAACCAAGATCAAACCCATCGTCGAGGAGGCAGAAAGAACGGGAAGCAGACATCGACTCCTCGAGGGCCCTCGAGAAATTCTTTTTCAACGAAATGGTCATATTTCTTTTTTGCCGTACACTCTCGCTATGCGGGTGGCCGGCTGAAGCTCTACAAACAGCTGCATAACGTCCGGTCATGCAATATTGCTCGCGTCGTTAGGCCGCCTGCTTTATGACCAAAAACTTCATTGACAGGTTTGGTGTTTATGTACACACCGCAAATAATCACCACCGGCATGATTGAAGATACATTGCTTGATAACATTAAGAGATAACATCAAAAAGATAACATATAAAAGATAACATCAAAGAGATAAACAGTAAGCATTATCCATCAGTTATCATAAGGCTCCAGGCGTTGCAGATGCTCCTGCATTAGGCCCACGAAGCATCAGCCAGTGAGATTGTCGGCTTTTCGCCCTGGACGCTGCACAGAGGTGAATCCAGAAATATTGGAGCTTGAACACAGGATCTGCAAAGCAAAGCCTTACTGTCTGACGCACGCAGAAACAGCCGTACGTAATATCCTCACCCTCTGTCTCCGAGAAGTGATTGAAATTGGCAAACCCCGGGATTTCTGAAATATGGTGAAACGATCCTTGAGCCTAAAGAAAAGAAACATTTTCAAGTGCGGTTTTCCGATTCCCACAATGCAAAAGCTGGAGGAAAACCAAGAAAAACCAAACCCAAAACCTGTTCTTGCACGAAAGCGCATAGCAACGAGCGAAAACTCCGCAGCCCTGTTTCCATGATAGCCGTCGGATATCCGGGATTTTTCCCGGAAAACATACGAAACTTGACGAGTAGTGCATATGCGGGAAGTTTTTTCACACGCCCGATTCTCGGTGACGCATGGGCGGATGGTGTCCTTTTGCGTGCGTGAGTACTATCCATCTATTTTATTAAAAAAAAATTCTACCTGTATCGTTGTCTTGGCCGAGGAGCCTGTTTTTCTGCAGATATAGATCTATGTATACATATATATATATATAAATATATGTATATAAATATATAAATATATACATAATAGTTACGTCAGAGCTAGCCACTAGAGCTATTCTGAAATGGCTCGTTACGAAACGTGACACATTCCTGTCGTCTTTAGATGACTGTGCAAACGCTTCAAGCGATGGATTGTGTCTAAAATCTTGGACAACAATAGTCCTCGCGTGACATCGTATCATAGCATCTGGGTGTTGGTGATATGCAGTGCCAGACATCGACATCGACATCGTACGATTGGACCACAGCCGAATTGCACATCGGACATGAAAAACAAAAAACACCGGAAAAGAATATTCCCGTCTTTTTCTCAACGCTAGGGTAAATACAAGAACCGCATCCAGCCTGTGAGAACGCACGTGGCACAGCAGTTGTCACGAATTTCAACACTGGGTCAGACTGAGTAGTATTCTAGGCCACGAAATCATGGCCACTAACTAGTCAACTAGGACTGACCTAATCGTAAGGCTGGCCTAATCCTAGCGAAAAGAGGTCTCTAATTGTGCCCGCCTGGCTGCTGGCTCATTTCTTTTTTCATCTACTGTACATATCGGGTCAAAACGGGAACGAGTCCGATTTGGGTCCAACTGAAGAGGAAACGACCGTAACGAAAAAATGCATGGTGGTGCATACACTCTAGCATGTGCTGGCACGGCGATCGGTCTCAAATTTTCAACCCGATAACTACCAGTCTACCAGCCTCCAGGTACATGTACCTGACCCCTCGCTTTAAAGAGGAGCGCCGATTCTCAAATCCGCCCAAATTCGTATTGGGTTTCTTCCCAGTTTGGATAGGACCCCCATTTTTTTTCTTGGCCCGCCCGCTCGAGAAAAAAAAAAAAAGAAAAACACGCCCTCGCGAGAAACAACTGGGAAGTTACAAAAGTTACAACTTGTAACCACTAACTATATGCTTCACGGCTCACCTTTGTCTTCCCCTCGAATGAATCGTTTTTCTTTGAAAACCTGAAATGGATTTCACACTTTTCCCATCTCATTTTCCGCTCAACGCCAAGAAAGGCCCCGCATCGCAGAATCTCTAGGCTCTTCGAAGTCCTCGGTAGCTCTCGAGTCACGATCGGCCACCTTCGACGAGTCGCAAGACTCTACTTTTTTACTTTCAATATAACGAACTGCCGAGCGTGGACCTGCTGAGAAAGATGAAAGTTCAAACACCCCGTAAATACAATACCGAACTCAATACTTCGACACCCGATATACTACTCTTGGGGTTAAACCCGTCCGAGAAGTATATTCTGGAGATCGGGGGAAAAATAAAGATCGTTCGGGTGGATTGTTTCAGGTATACTGCCTAGGCAGATTTTGAAACCGGGCAAGACCAACCATCCATTGGGTAGTTGACAAAGACTATATCAAACACGTAGTTGAGGTCAGGTCGGAATCGTCATAGCTGATTCTTTAAATGTGGCCTCGAAATCATCGTAGGTGGTTCTTTAAATGTGGCCTTGAAATGGATAAGACGTTTTATAAATAGGTGAACGAATCCTTTCGATCAAGAGCACCGGCTGTGATTTGGTTGAGCAAGTATTCGAGAAAAACGCTGTTAATCGAATACTATCTACTGGTAGTCTAGGGATAGAATAGAGCTGCCCGAGTCCTCAAACAGTCGTCTCTCGCCCTCGTGTGACCAGCCGATTGTTTTCGAATGTATCACACCATGGCAGGTTGGAGAAAATGTACAATATGAGAACATTCATTTTGATGAGGAGTTGGAAAAGGCAGAGGCAACGAAGAAAGCGCAAACAGCGGTTCACTTAAGGAAAGAACTATCGAAATTTTTTCTCGGAAAGACGTCTACTGATAAAAAACTGCAAGTCTCTGACAAGACCATTGATGAGATCCGCGATTATATAAGAAAAGTGGAAAATCCTGCCCAGACGCAAAAATATACATAGTTTGGAATCATCGAGAATAGCCACATATAAGAATTTGTTGTGTCTTAGACGAATTCTCGCCTTTCTATTTGATTTTCTTTTTCATTTTCTTTTGAAAAAGTGGGGGCACCTTCCTGATAAGGAACCATCTCAGAAAATCGTCGGGCCATATCGACGGTGGCCGGTACCTGACACAGAATGTGCCAATTTGATACGGTGAGATGTCTCAGAGCAATACAATATCGCCCTTGATGAAGAATGTATTGTTTTTTTTTTTGTTAGATTCAGTGATTAGAGGAGAGCTCAAAAGTTACCTTCTAAGCCCAAAAACTATACAGCTATATATAAAACCTCTAACCCATTTCGAGGTCCCATATCACGAATCACCTGAAGTGATTCCGACGTGACCTCACCTATGTATTGAAATTGATTTAGTCAATCCAAAGGATGAATCGCTTTCCATGCTTTAAAAATCTGCCTAGGCAGAAAATCTGGAATCAGCGCATCCAAATCATTGAAATTAGCACAAATTAAAAGACCACAGTCATGAAGCCACTCCAATAAATCACCGTTGAACTTTCAAACTTTGAGATAGTGCTACGGGTTGCAAATTTATGAATAATATCTTAAAGGCTCATAGACTAATATAACATTATGAGCGCGACTTGAGGAATTAAGTAAAACTCTAAATGTTCCTGCAAAAATACTCGATCCCCCAAATCCGAAAAACAAAGTATCTCTCCATAATACCCCGCCCACAATTAGCCATCTTCCAGTCGAAAATCTTTTATTTTATCTCCCTAGAACCTTCAAAAAACCAAAAATACTTATTTTCCACTTTCTCCTACCAAATCCTCACCATGCGCGCATCTCCCCCACAAAGCCATCGCTGCGGCCCACCTGCACTCCCAGAACCAATCTGTGAATTTGCACCTCGTTCCACCAACTCCAAAAACTCAACCACAAGTGGAGCCACAGATTGCCACGCCCGCCTGTTATCCCAAATAGGAAATCAAAAGCAATAAACCGCGCTTAAAAAGCAATCCGGGCGCATAAAAAAGGGAAAAAGCCGTCACGCATACCCCGGCAGATCGGATAGATAGCTAGTTCAAGATGGCGAAATGGCTTAAAGACATGGGCGAGTGGAGTATCGTTACCGAAGAGCCTGCGGCGAACGTGTCGAACCCCGGCACGCCGACTCGGCGAACACGCAGGGGCACGGCGCAAACTGCGACGAATTCCGTGCAACTTTCCCGAGAAACGGACGGAATTTCGATTTCCAAAGGTGACACGATTCTTATGAGCGGAGAACCGAAAAAAATGCACATTGAAGGCGGCTCGTACCACGCGGTTGTGACCGATATCGTCACGGGGATCAAGCCGTACCTCCAGGTATTTGTTCTCCCGCTTGTACGCCCCAACGAGGACATGGAGGGTGTTTCAAGCGGCGAAAACGGCGTAGAATTGAGCGAGATAGAGGGACAAGAAGAGGGGGAGAAAAACGAGGAGAAATCCAAGGAAATGGAAGAAATGGATCAGGAACACGGGGAAAATGAAAAAGAGCATCACCCAGGATCAAAAGCGAAGAATACCCCCAAGATTGAGGGTGAAAACCCACAGAATAATCGCGATGCATTCCAGACTAATAATGAAGACAATACGACGGAAACGAACGCCCCAGGCCCCGGAAAAGAACCTGCTGGATCAGAAAAAAATACTGCACACTCCACAGACCCAAACCCCAAAGTGTTCCTCCCCTCTGAGCTTCTTCTCACTGCCGAAGTATCGGAAATACGGCTCAAAGATATCGTCGAGAAGGTCCAGGTCGTTTCGCCCGCGGACTTCGCCGATATTGTCATCGACACGTCTCTCGAGGCCAGTGTGTTCCAATGCTGCCGCGCCACGGACCGCCACCTCGAGAAAATATCGGGAATGTTCGACTATACTGAATGGCACGCACTTCTCATGCGAAATTCTGCGGATGCCGTGCATTTTCTCGCGGAAAAAACGCTGGTGATCGTTTCTCCAAAGAAGAAACGGCTGCCGGTGAAGCCCGTGAGCGCTAGGGCCCGAAATCTGGCGTCGCCGGCCCCGAGAAAGTACATGGTGGTGAGCGATTCCGAAGAGAGCGGCTCGGACGCGGAAATCGACCTGAGCAGCGGCTCGGACGATCTAGAAGACTCCGCAAGCGACTCGGAGGGCCCCGTATATGGCCGGAGCCCGAAAAAAGCGACGAAAACGGAGAAAAAACCGAAAAATAGCGAGAAAACAACGGCGAAAACCGGGAAAAAACGGGGGAGACCTCGGAAAGATAGCCTGGCACCGGCCACGCCCAAGAAACGCAAGCCCGACGCCGTGCAGCAGGTCGCGAGCGTGCTCCTGCCTCATCACCGAGGATTCAAAGTCAAGACTGGGTCGTCGCTCCTGAGCTTGCCACTATTGTCACGTGACATGTCTGAAGGTGGATCTGAAACCACTCAAAACGCCACGTCCGAAGCCTTCAGAGAGCTCCGGGAGAAACTCCACACGTCCACGCGCGTGGCGATGCTTCCCTGCCGCGAGGACCAGTTCGCGTACGTGTTTTCGGAGCTCGAAACGGCCATCCAGGGCAAAAAAGGCATGTGCCTATATCTCAGTGGCCAACCGGGAGTGGGGAAGACGGCCACGGTGCGTGAGGTCGTCGGGGCGTTAAAGGGGAGCGCGGAGTCGGGGTACATGGGCGAATTTGACTATTTCGAGTTGAACTGCTTGAGTTTGCTTTCGCCTAATGCGGCCTATGAGAAGTTATATGAGCATATCAGTGGGATCAAGGTGACGCCTTCGAACGCAAAGCTCTTGCTCCAGGAACACTTTTCGAAGAAACCGGATGTGGAGAAAGATAGAGGGAGTGGGAAAGGGGATGGAAGAAAAGGGAGTGGAAAAAAGGGGAACGAAAAAGACATGGGTGATGAGGTCTCAGAGTGCTCGGGAATGGAGGACTCTGACGACTCTGAAAACTTAAAAACCTCTGAAAAAACTTCACTTTCCTCCCGCCGCCCCCTCGTTGTGCTTCTCGACGAGTTGGACCAGTTGGTCACGAAAAACCAGGAGGTCATCTACAACTTCTTCAACTGGCCGACATACGAACACTCGCAACTCATCGTCATCGCCGTGGCAAATACCATGGACCTTCCCGAACGGGCGCTTTCCAACAAAACCGCGTCTAGGCTCGGGCTCCACCGGTTTCCGTTCCGCGGATATACCGAGGAAGAACTCGGGATCATTATCGCCAACCGGCTCACGCTTATGAGCGAGCACCATAAACGACGCGTGCACATTTCGGCAGACGCGATGCGGTACGCGTCGAAAAAGGTCGCGTTGGTTTCGGGAGATGCACGCAGGGCATTGACGATCTGTGGACGTGCGGTGGAGATCGCCGAGGCAGAGTACCTCGAGAAGTGTGGGAGGGAGAGGGAGGAGAGACGTGAAAATGAGGAGAGACAGAAAAGACGTGAAAACGAGAAAAGACGTGATAAAATTGATGAAGCACGTGACAAACATGGTGAACAGGATAATCAGGGTACACCTGGAAGTGAGGGTACACCTGGAAGCAGAGGTCTACAGGAGAGACGTGATGATCAGGATGAAAGTGAAAGACGTGATAATCAGGATGGACGTGATGGACATGAGAATGATGAAACACATGATAAACGTGATCCACGCAATGAGACACCGGGAGCACATGATACACGTGATAAACATGATGGACATGATACGCGTGATAATCATGATAAACACGATCCAAACGATACAAAGGATCCAAACGATCCAAATGATGATCCACTCGATTCACCTGAAAAAACACTCGATCCATCTGAAAAAGCACACGATGCCCAGGAAGCGTACAGTGTACGCATCTCGCACATTGGCCAGGCCATCGCCGAGACGGTGAACTCGCCCGTGGCGCAGGTCCTAATGTCCTTGCCCTTTGCGTCCAAGGTGTTCTTGGCCATGGTCTTGTTGCGTATCCGGCGGTCCGGTAGGGGCGAAAACCCGTTGGGCGAGATCATGGACGAGATGCGCAACTCGCTCGCCCTCCTAACGACAAAAGGCTCCACCCAGGTGCTCCGGAACCTCTCCGAAGACGCGTCCTACGTGTCGTTGCTCTACGGGGGAAAGGAGAGAAATGGAAGGAACGGAAGGAACGGGGAGAAGGAAAATAAAGGGAATAAAGAAAAGAGTGGAAAGAACGGAGAAAAAGGGAATGGAGATGGAGGAGAGAATCGAGAAGAAGATGGAGGAGAGGACACTGTGGAGGATACGACGGTCCCGGTCCCGCAGGTCCGTCTCCATGCAATCACCCACATCGTCAACGACTTGGTGGAGCAGGGCATTCTCGACCAGCAGAACGTGCGCAGCGACCGGCACAGGCTCATCAGTCTCCGGGTCTCGGAGAGCGAAATCGCCCCCGTGATCAAGCGCGACCTCGACGTGGCCACCATGATCTAGTCGGGGGGAGGTGGTATGTGGAGATGGTGTGTGGGGATGATATGTGAATGTATTATGTGAATGTATTATGTGAATGTATTATGTGAAAATGATAAGTGAAGATGATAAGTGAAGATGATAAGTAAAGATGGTATGTGAAGATGAGATGTGAAGATGATATGGGAACATAAGACGTGAATATATGATGTGAACATATGATGGGAGTATATTATGTGAAGATGATATGTGGATATGATATGTGGATATGATATGTGAAGAAGATATGTGAAGATGATATGTTAGTACGATATGTTAGTACGATATGTTAGTACGATATGTTAGTACGATATGTGATATGTTATGTTAGTACGTCATGTGGATATATTATGTTAGCACGTTATGTGGATACGTTATGTGAACACGTGATGAATCTATCATGTGAAGAGCTGATGTGTGAAGAGCTGATACGTAAAGATGATACGTAAAGATGATATGTCAGTACGTTATATGAATATGATATGTGAATACGTTATGTGAGCATATCGTGTTGATACGTTATGTTAGTACGTTATATGAAGATGATATGTGAATATATTTTGTGAAGATGTTCTGTGAAAATGCGTTGTGAACATATTGGATGAATACATAATGTGACTATATGGTGTGAAGATGTGATATGAATATATGGTGTGAAGATGTGATGTGATATATGATGTGAACATATCTGATGAACAAACTATGTGAACATATTTCATGAACATATCATGCGAATATGTTATGTGAGTATATTATGTAAAGATGATATGTGAATACATAATGTTAGCACTTTATGTTAGTACGTTATGTGAAGATTATATACGAAGATGATATGTTAATATAAAATGTGAATATGGCCAGGTGACCAGGTGAATATATGATGTGAACATATGATGTGAATATATGATGTGAACATATGATGTGAACATATTATGTGAACATATTATGTGGAGATGTTATGTGAATACTGTATGCTAGTTCGTTATGTGAAGATGTTATGTGATACGTGACGTAAAAATATGATGTGAACACGTTATGTGAAAGTATGATGTGAAGATGTTATGGTATATTATGTGAACACGTTTTTGTCAGGTGGGACATAACCACATACCCGTTCTCGAGTTGTCTCACTAGAAATTTGACGTTTCGTCTAAACGCAAATCACCTCGTGTACTGAAAAAGTGCTGATACCGTACAATATTACTATATAAGCGACAGTCGCCCCAGTTGAAGACCGATCGCTTTTTCCCCTTTATCCTTCAAAATTTCACAGTTACATATATTTCTTCTTTAATCCAATCACTGCGTCACTAAGTCACCGACTTCAAGTACTGCTCAGAGAACTCTGACCGATATGTGAATATATGATATGAATATGTAATGTGAACATGTTACGTACTATCGTCCGCGATAGTCCATCTGTCAATTTTAACAGTACAGAGAAGATTAGCATTGTCCTTGCATAAAGATGACACGCTATACAAAGAGAATACGTTATTTGATAAATATTGTGTGAAAGTGTGATGTGAATATAATAGGTGAATATGGCCACGTAAATCTATGAGAAGAACATATCATGTGAATATGCCACGTAAATACATGACAAGAGCATAACATGTGAATAAGCCACGTAAATACATGATAAGAAAATATCATGTGAATACGCCACGCAAATACATGAGAAGAACATACCATGTGAATATGCTGCGTGAATATAATACATGATGGGGCGTGGTGGGTGAAAACAGTGATGCGAGAAAACATTTCCGAGACTAATATTTCTCTGACTTCGAGATAAATGGCACAAGGCGTTTAAGATTTCTAATCAAATCGGAAATACTGATCAGATCCTTCCCTTCTAATTGCACAGCTTGGCTCTTGTCATACAAGCTGGGGGAGACATATCTGCTGTCACGGGGGTAGTTATACTTTACTTTACCAAAAGAGGAAACCGCTTTTCGTGTTATGTAGGTTTTAAATTAACGGTCTAGAACTAAAGGTTCAAAACGATTGTAAGTTTTTTCCCCAATTCGAGATTCTGTTTTCGATATTGGTATTCAATTTCAAATATTATACAAGTATATAGCACTACTGGATGACCCGGGTTCCTTCCAATTCAATCAGGTCAGATTATGCGTGCGCAAATCAAGCCAACCCATCCTTCTTAACAGCAAGAGTCACAACTCGAGTCTTGCAGGAAGGACGGGAAAAATACAACATCATCCAGCTCGTCGAGTTCTTCATCGCTTTCAACAGCCGAGAAAAAATTGCCGCCGTCCGAAAATTCATCGTCTTCCACCACATGTGAAGTTGGCAATACCTCAGAACCACCAACTTCAAGTGCCACATCGTTCTTTTTTACACTGTCGACCAGGAAACTGTCTTCGTCCGTGACGTCGTCCGTGATAATCCCATTCGCCTCGAGAATCGCGATCTTCTTTACTGCTTCAGGGAGTAATCTGTTCCGTTTGCCCGATCCTGGATTCTTCACCTTAGAAAAAAGCTCTTCTGCCGGCGATGCCGACGCCGTTATCGACAAGTAATCTTGGGCCATGCGATAGATCGTGGGATACACCAGCTTTCGATCTTGGTAATACTGTGCAATGCAACAATCCGCATATTCGCGTCCATCACCTAGATAATCTCTGGCTTCCCGGTCGACGGGTGGCGCTTCGCGATTTTTGAAAAGTTCACGCTCGAGCTTAATCCTCGCGGACGTTTCCGGTGTTACCGTGTTTCTCCGTTTTGCCGGATTCATCAGGGCGCTTTTACTATCCTCTTTTTCGATCTCCTGCCTATAGCGATGAAACACCTCGAGAAAATGTTTTTCAATAGCGTCAATCGCCAGGCTCGAAAACCTATGCTGTTTAAAGAATCCGAGTTTCTGGCGAGGATCGAGAACAGTCGCAAGATAGAGCGTTTTGAGCGGCTCGATGTTGTCATCGAATATCGGATAGTACTGGAGGAGCGTTTCGCGCATTGCGTGGATCCCTGCTTCCAAAAGAGGGTTGCGTCTCCTGAATTTTGAGGATTGGAATGCTTTTAATAATTCGAGAAGCGAGCGCACATACGGAATCGTCAAGTTGATCGTCTCGTAAGTGGACGCTTGAAGAACTAAAGCGGGCTCCTCAAAAAGCTCAAGAACATCGTGAATGTCGTCCAAGTGGTTCCAATGGAAATTGTCGATATTGAAGGTGGCGAGTTTGAACTGATCTTTGGTGGTTGTGGTCTCACATTCAGCCTGTCGCAAAAGCTCGATGACCTCTTCCCGGAAGTATAAAAATCTTTTGATCATCTTGAATGTCGAGAGCCAAGGAGGACCGTTGTCGCTTGCATGTAATAGATTCTCGGGCCCATTCGCAGCTTTTTCCCTGGTGACAATTTTGTGAAATTCGTGGTTCAAGTACTGGTTATGACGAACGCCTCTGATAATGGAATTCACGATTCCAGGGGTCTGTCTCATGAGCCTCAACAATTCCTTATCATCGGGGTTGTCCGTTTCAAGTCTGACAAATTCCTTGAATTGCTCGGTAGTATTGGTATTGGTGTTGGTGTTGAAAAACACGTGATCTAAGAACGTCCCGATTGCCAAATCGAAAACGTGGCCTATGCAATGAACGTCACCTTCTAAGCTTAATCCCGAGATGTTGGACTTGAAGTTTTCCGTGTATGCATCGAGGAGTTTGATGAGGGGTCCAGTGTTATTTCTGGTGATGGATATCACCCGGTGCTTGATGTCGTACTCGTCAAGAACCTTTTCAAGGTGCCGAAAAAGACTTTTTCCGGTGAAGCTTTTTCCGTTTGCACCCTTGACACTTTCAAATCCGATCGCATGGTTCTCCATGACGAAGTCGTCGTTGTGGAAATGCAAGGATATCGCGAGAACGTTGTGGTTCTTACCATCGTTCTTTCCATCGATCTTTCCATAGTTCTTATCACCTTTCCATTCATCTAAAGTAATAGCAAAGCGGCCTTTGAAATTAGCGAGCCGCCTTTTCAACCCAGCTACCCACGTTTCGTACTGCTTATCGAGAGACTTGCGCATTTTGTGACGTGATACCGCAGGAAGTTCGGAAAAAGTGCACCTCCTCGTATACTCCAAAAACCGTTTGAGGCTCTCGCTTTCGACTAACGCAAAAGGCAAGTTGTTAGCTAGCAAGAAGTGCAAGTAGAGTTTTTTCCACTCTTCTGGATCAAAAACAGCGTGGGTTGCCACTTTAGGTACTTCAGACGAGTCTACGCGTTGCAAAGCAGTGCGGTAATTGTTTCGAAATGGTATGTACTCGTTTTCGATCAGGGACGTGACTTTGTTTCCGATAAAAGGTGTGTAAAAGTCTGCTTCACGTGACAGCAGGGACGATACGAATATTTCATCGTAGGGTGGTGCCGAACGTTCTGCCTGCTTTAGTAAATTCTCGTACTGAGCCGGATGCTTGATAATCCAATGACCTTTCAAGTTTGTCGATCGGATGGGCCAGCCACTATTGCTAGATTTTCCACATGCAGTGCACACAAGTGTTATTCTTTTTGGCTCGTTGGGGTTTATGGGTTTGAGACTCCATTTATAGAGACCCAAGTTGATCACGGGGGGTTCCTTATGGAAAGAGGGCAACTCAAATGATGGCGAGTTGAGCTTTTCCATATTGCGCGTATTCTTTTCGTTTTTGTTTTTGTTTTCGTTTTCGGCAGAACGCAGCATGTTGAAACTTGTGGATGGTGCCACGTGTCTAGCTTTTCAACGCATCGGCTTTCAACGCATCGGCGTTTTTTTTTTGGTAGATTCTTCGTGCGGTGAGGATTTCCAATGTCTCGGAAATTATTTGAAATTATTTCGTTGAGATTAGTTGAAATTATTTCCGAGGATATTGGGAAATTTCGCGAAACTAGGTTTTGATTTAGAATCACGGGGTGCAATGGTGCTCTTATATGTTTGGCCGGAGTTGACAATAGAATAGCCACTGATGGAATGTCCAAGGTACTGGATTGCACTAGCTCTTCCATTAAAAATACTGTCTGATGTGGTTTATCTCTGTTTCGTGATCTCGTCTTGGGCTTTTTTGCAAATTGAGGGTGTGGTATAATCTGTGATTTCCTGGATATAGAAGTTCATCTGGCATATGTGGCCATTGCTTATAAATGTGAAAATAAATATGAAATTCAATGAGATTTGCACAATAGTCAAGGCCCTTAAGGCTATTACTTTCTCTGTTTGTCTCACCAGTGCGTACGGTATATAACAGGTGGTCCGTACTGCACACAAGGGCATGGGAAAGTATGCCATTGCAGCCCTGAATTATGCACGTGACATACATTCATTATGAAAAGACAAGGCCCAGAAACTCAGCTAAAATAGTAAGCAATTTTTCTTTTCAAATTTGAGTTTCCATGAGATATTGTTGACTTTTCTTCCCCTCTAAATATACCGGTGCTTTCCCTATATGCAGTACCCCCGAAGAAAGATCAAATACGATGCGCATCGCTCATCTCATCTCATCTTATCTCATTCAAGGGCCCCGTATTCACCCAAAATCCACGCGTTTCCCCCCATTTTTTCACATAAAACACCACAAAATGCCCGCGATAGACCCCACGGACTTTGTGCAGGTCGAAAACGACGCCGTGTCGCTCAAGTTCGGCGACCCAAGACAACAGGCCAAGTTTGAGCTTGGCGTATGTATGGCCATCTACAAATGGGAGGAGTTGGCGACCGCGGTCGAGAACTCGTGGGGCGGCGCGAACTCGGCCGAAAAACGCGACTGGGTTTCGGGCGTGGTCATCGATCTCTTCGACGAGAAGGCCGTCGACTTGGTGCTCATAGAAGAAACGCTTTTATATGCCATGGTGGACGAGTTTGACACCGAGGTCGACAACGATTCTGCGCTTGTGGTGGCCGACATGGTGGTCCGGATCTACCGCGAGTGTGCGGTGCAGAACTACACGCGCGTGGACGAGATGTACGCGAAATTCCAGGAGAAATTGGCCAGAAACGGGTCCAATAATCAGGGAAATAGGGTGGTGGTCGCTGAGGACCCCAATAATCCAGAGGGGTCCAGTGACGACGATGAGGACGAGATGCAGGACGGGCAGGACGGGCAGGACGGGCAGAATGGTCTGAATGGTCAGAATGTTCTGCATGTTCTGCAGCATGTGGAGGACGATAGTATGGATGTTGACCAGGGACCCAGACAGCCGATCATCGACGAGGACGGGTTCGAGCTTGTGCAGAGAAGGAGGAGAAGATAAAAAGAGATGACCGAAAAAATGATAGGAAAGATGATCGAAAAGACGATAGAAAGCTTAGCTTGGGAGATATTGGAAGATGGTCTGTGGGAGTTTGAAGGACGGCGGGCCAGGCCAGACGATCTGCCGAGATGTATATTAGAATCAATGAAAGAGTAAGAGTAAGAGAAGAATGAAAGAGTAAGAGTAAGAGAAGAATGAAAGAGTAAGAGTAAGAGAAGAATGAAAGAGTAAGAGAAGAAGGAAAGAGCAAGAGAAGAAGGAAAGAGTAAGAGAAGAATAAGAGTAAGAGAAGAAGGAAAGAGTAAGAGAAGAATGAAAGAGTAAGAGCCACTGAAGTGATTTAAAATGGATAGATGTGGGATGCTTTGAAAGATGAAATATCCAAGAAATACCTACTTCTGGCACATATCTCTGGCCTATACTTGAGCCATATTCACGTTTATTCCTGTTACGATAATGTTCAAGAAATTGATTAGTGTTAGGCCATCTAGGACCATCTTTCCACGCTTTCCAACCGTGTGCCCGTGTTTTGTTTTTCCAGAGCCGTTTCTATCTAGGGTCATTTCGATTCGATTCATAGCAACTTCTATCCAGGACCATTTTCCATCCTACTTAAGTCCAACTGATAGAAGTTCACCCAAATACACAGGATCTCCATCACGAATGCTTAGCGCAAAAGGAAAATGGCCAGGGAGAGCGAAAAAAAAGAAACTGAAGAAAGAGCAATTTAAAGAAAGCCGTTAAAGAAAGAGCCATTGGAATAACAGCTCGACGGGATAAAGTTTGACCATTTTTTTTGAGAATTCTATCCTTCGTTTGCAGATGTGAAATACGAAGGGGAACAGAAGGGAGCTCCAGTCTAGCATCCTCTTAAAACTCATGCACTGTTACATATATAGAATTAGATAGAGCCTGGGATGGATACACGAGTATGAATATATACACATACTTAGACACGTACGTATACAAATACGTTAAAATATGCGTATACAAATACTTCTACACGTATGTGTCTGAGTATAAGTATAAGTATGATTATAAGTATTTGTATAAGTATTTGTATACGTATATGTCTGAGTATGTATCTAAGTTGTCTAAGTATACTTCTACATATGCATACTTTTATACATACGTGTATCTTGTCAAGCCCTTCAATCAACACTTCTGTACTAAATCAAACCAAAAAAGAAAATTTGAAAACGCTGGAACAGTTGGAAGAGGGACCTCGACATATTCTCGGATGGTCAGACTATTCGGGAGTTAGATTTTGCATGAGTGATTTGTAATTTGTATGTTTTTTTTAATGTACCAATGATACGTTGCAGGAGGTAAGGAGATCCTAGAAAAGAGATCCTAGAAAGGGGAATGAGAACAGAGATAGATTGATAGAGTTCAGAAGAATCAGAAGATGAAAAAAAGTATAGAAAACAAACAGGCCAACTTCACTAGCATCATGAAATAAGTAGGTGTATTTTTGCACAGTGCACACAGAAGACGAACAAGTATCAGATCCAAGGCTACAACCACCCATAACATAAAAAACGTCCGCAGTGCCGATTTTCTGTAAAACAAAACACTCAACTGCAACATAGCAGAAAAGAACGTGAAAACACGTCATATTACCATACATCCTAAGACCTAATGTCTATTGCCATACATCCTATGACCTAGAACCTAAGACCTAACGTCTATTACCAAACATCCTAAGACCTAAGACCTAATATCTATCACCATACATCCTAAGAAGTCAAAACACGTTATATTACTATAAATCCTAAGCCCTAAAATCTATCACCATACATCGCTAAACCCTAAAACCTAAGAACTAATATCTATTACCATACATCCTAAGACCTAGAACCTAAGACCTAAGCCCTAAATCTAAGACCTAAGCCCTAAGCCCTAATCTCCAAATCCCTCCTTTTCCTCCTAACTTATCGAGTTCCTAGGAGTATTAGACCTCACTCTGTTCAACTTGTTCAACGAGTGCAACGAGCTCACGGAGTCCCGTTTAGCAAGCCTAGCTGCCTCCGGGATCTCGTCGATGCCGGAATACCCCGAAATTCCCGACCCGGCCGACGAAACGCTTGCTCTGTGCACTCCTCTAAAATCAGAGAACCGTTTCACTAGCGAAGTGGTGATTTCGTTGACGGACGCCGCCAGCCCTCCCGATCCAAATTTCAACCCGAACGCCAGAATACCCCGCTCGTTCTCTGCAGGTTTCGTTTTAAAAAGCTTGATATTTGTGCTGGCCCACACATTTGTGGCCGATAATTGAGATTCAACATACTCTGTCATGGCTTTGTCCTGCATATAAGGTGCAGGCTTACTAGTGCTTCCCAACGACCACGACGAGGCGAGTTTGCCAAACATCGCGAGAGATGACGAAAGATTACCCACAAGCGTCTTGTCGCCGTTCATATGTGCTCGTATATGTTCTAAGCCCCCGTAAATGTCGCATGCATGCATAGAGAGCAACCATCCGAGCGACATGTAGTTCCATGCATGCGTAAGACGCGCAATCGGGGTCTCGGGAAGAAAGTCATAGTGGAGATGGGCCCTGAACTTATTGAAGAGATTGGGAAAATCGATGTTTTCGATACCGTGGACGGTTTTTAGTGCGTCCTGCATATAAGCCCCACCCCGCCGAAATACGTGATTGCCATTTTCTCCCAATTTTTCCTTGACTCCCGGGATCAAAAAGATGAGGATCACGCGGAGAGCATCGGTGCCGCCCCAGGCGACGCTGACCGGAGAGTTTTTCGGGAGTTTTCCATGTGATTTTGGCGACATTCCACAGGGCGGTTTGGGCCGTAGAGATTCCATGATTTCTAGGGCTTCTAACTCATCGATACTGGGCACTGAGGAGTCGGGATTCTCGGGATTTTCGCAGATTTCGTTTTTCTCGCTCTTTTTCCCGAACCACGCGGAATTTGGCGACACGAGCGGCAGGTTTGGCGCGGAAACGCCCGCAGAAGACTCGGAAGTAAGCGAATTTTGGTCGGAAACATGGCTATTCTGTCTGTGGAGCCGGTCGGCGAGGCCCAGGTGGGCCAGGTGAGGAATGGGTGGTCTCTTATCGGAATTTTCTGTTTCGGTGTCTTTTTCTGAATTTTCCCCATCTTTTCCCTTGTTTCCCTCGTTTCCCTCGTCGTCTTCCTCCTTTAATGACCTTAATGACCCCTCACTAAAGTACACGTCGTCTAGGCCAGAAGTGACTGTCCAAATCCGATCGTATAATTTCTCGTCCTCCAAAAATGCAAAAAACAACGTTCTCAGGGCCCGTGGCGCCTTAATAGCCGCGGTGCACATCGCTCGTAGAAGCAAAGCCAACCAATATGCATGCTGAGGCAGAATCGTTAAAAAATGTCGCGTGGAAAAGAGATCAAGGACCTGGTGAAGAGCCTTGCATGCCAGATACGAGATTCCCGCTGCAGGATTGACGTTTCCGAGCCCCTTGGAAACAATATCTGTGCCGATAATCGAGGTATTTGTATGTGGAATGAGATTGTATAGGCATTCTACTAGTGTGGGCAATAGGAACGCCCGCATGTCGGCTGAAAACGCGGTTTTCGGGCTGTCGTCCGCAGTGAGCGCCACGAGCACCTGGCACATGTGTATGATGAGAAAATCCCGCGTGGAAACGGGCACGGGTAGCCTGAATTCTGGGGGAAACTGGGCAATCGTGGTGTCCTGCATACAGGATAAGGCCGCCTTGACAAAACTCCTCTGTCCGCTCAAAAAGAAAAGGAAATACGCCGCTATTTTAACTGAGGCAGCATGCTGCGGCACGTCGTAAAATGCATACACGTGATAGAGAACGCACGCCCCCAAATGAGCTGCCCATCGGCCACACATAAGTTTGCCGTATTGAGCATTGCAGTGCATGAGTTCCCAAACAATTACGAGCACGCTGGGCGCCATGCAGGACGGCGTGTTTCGGTACGATTTCTGGCCCGCTGATTTCTCCGAGATTTCTACCGGAACCATCGGGGCACGAAGAATCCCGATCAAATGCGTGGCCAAAAACGAGAGATCCGAATCTTTCGAAAGACGCGCGAAAAACGCACGCACTCTGTTGAGAGGCTTGGGCGTGTCAATTAGCCCGCTGTGCATGAGCCAGCTTGTATATTGCGGCCCTGGCATCGCATATAAGATCATCTGCGCCAACAACTGCAGCGCCAACATCAGGAGGGTAATGCGCAGCTGGAGGAAACAAGCATGTGGCAGCTCGAGCCCGGCATCGGCCTTGGGGAAGCGTCCTGTCCTGCATATAAGGTTGGCGAGACTGCACACGAGACTGAAGAAGTCCTGTTTTGGCACCGCCGCTACTAAAAGCGTCATGAAGGGCAGGCCCCGCGTGACGACATTGGGGGCCCGTTCGTAGAATGTCGCAGATGTCAACACAAGCATAAGTTTCAAAAGATCTGCCCGGTGGCTGTCGAAAATGGGGTCTGGTGAAAAGTACGGTCCTGCATACGCGAGGCCAGGCTCCCATAAACATAACGACGAATTATCTACCCGGCTTTGTTTCGGGTCAATGGTGAAAGAGGGCGAGAAAAGAAGCAGCACGAGGGAAAACACGAGGCGAGACGCAGGATTTGATTTGGGGCTTTTTTGGGGGAGTTTCGTGGGGTTACATGTGTCCTTAATGGTGTCTTTAGGCGTATCTTTAGAAACCTTGGAAACCTTGGAAGGAGCCTTAGAATCTTTCGAAAGCTTGGATTTTTCTTTGGAAAGTTCACGAGATTCCGTAGAAAACTCACCGGGGGCTCTGGGTGGATCTGTAGACTTTATAGGTGTGTCCTTAGATGAGGCCTGAGATATATCTATAGGTCCATTAGAAGGTATGGTGAATCCCTGAGAAATGTCTTTCAAACCCTCGCCAGAGACTTCGCCTCGTTCCCCACTCCCCCAAATGGTTCCCTTCTCAGATTCTTCCCCTTTTTCCTGCACTTTATCGCTTTTTTCACAGTTTCTCGAGGATGATGAAAAACTATATGAACCAGAATGCGACCTAGAATTAGAAACCCCTAGAAAAGCCCGAGGATCGAAATTTTCAGCTAAAAAAAACCGGGGCTCGATTTCCAAGTGGTACGTCGGGAGCTCGAACACGAAAGGAAGGATTTTCGCCAAAAAACGCACGCAGTTTACCACCTCATGGTGGTTTTTTTTCAC
Source organism: Metschnikowia baotianmanensis (assembly GCA_030565705.1). Classification (NCBI taxonomy): domain Eukaryota; kingdom Fungi; phylum Ascomycota; class Pichiomycetes; order Serinales; family Metschnikowiaceae; genus Metschnikowia; species Metschnikowia baotianmanensis. The sequence goes on from JAJMCI010000055.1 coordinate 24,218, forward strand.
CTTACTATTCGCACTGTTTGCATGCTCTGAAATCCTGGAAATAAGCACGTTCACGAGACTAAGAATATTGGGGAGGTTCTGGTCCCGCACGATCTGCACGTCGTACGGCGAAAGAAGCTCGTAGACGTCCAGCGCATCTCGGGGCACTGTCCAGAAAACCCGCCAAAATGTGGGGTCGTTTTCGGGGATAATGCGGCCCTGGCCGAGCTTGAAGAAGTGGTTTTTGAACTGGATCCGCTCCTCCAGCGTCTTCATCGTGCAAGGTTGTGGGTGGCTTTTTTTTCGGGGGAATTTGGGCTGTTTTCGGTGGGTTTACAGGTATTTGAAGTATATGAAGATTTTGAGATGGTTTCTGGCCCTTAGATCGCGGTGTTTTCGGGAATTTTGGGTGTTTTTCGGCGTGTTGTCGGTTGTGGGTGTCTATAATGCGGGTAAATGCCCCGAAAGTATGGTTTGTGGTGAAATAGGGGCCCGGAACTGGCCTTGGTACCGAGTATTAGCTGTATAATAAGCGATGCTATGTCCGAGTCGACTCTCCATGCTCGCTCGCGCTGTGTGCAGGAACCCGGTGGCTTCGCTTATCTCTAGACGCAGTATTGTCTTTAAAAAGCGGGAATGTATGGTTTTTTTTTGGTTATAATTGGAGATAATGGAAAGAGATGGAATCTCATGTTATTGTTTTTGAAAAGTTCATTGCTTCGGAGTTGATGGGGGGCATAGGTATCGACAAGTATATGCATACTACTTAGTATTTACGAGGCTGTAGTTGCCCTGCGTAGTAGTATTAGAGTTGTTGAGTAGTGTGGAATTGGAATAATAAGAGGGCGGAATTGGGACGCCACGAGTTTCCGATTTGGAAAGTGTCTTGAAAAACGGTTTTCGGCGGGCGGCGGCTCACGTGACTTCCCCAGAGAATAATCAAAACTGTTTATTTACGCCACTACGTCAACTTCTTTCTTAATATAAAGAATTATATCGTATTACACGGGAAAACATCCAAATACTCAACTACTCCTGCTCAGAAAAACCAATTACTACGTCTGGATAATGCACCGAGTATCGAGAGACTCCAGTTTTCCCAAGCCCTTGTCTCTTTTTTTACATATCGCCGCTTTTCAACTCATACAAGTAAACTCATCCAAGTCCCAATTCGATGTCTGTTCTTCTTTGTCTGTTCTATAGATCAAAGAGCCAATCAAAGGGCCAATCAAAGGGCCAAACAAAAGGGCCAAATCAAAGGGCCAAAAGAACAAACAAAAAGAAGGGCCCTGGTAATTAAATGCCTGAGACGGCGAATATCCTATATTTTCACCCTGTGACAACATCTGGGAGAAATGTAGAAGCCAGCTTGACTCTTCAACATTGATGTTGAACATCTACCATAAAGCACGTCTTGAACTCACCCGTCTCCAAATCTCCACCATTTCTTTAAATCTTGTTTTCATCGCCCTTACACTCGCTCAACAGGAACTCCGGAGGGATGTGAAATGGATGGATAGGGCTGGCTCCTCAAGGAATCGGGATATCAGTATATGGCAAGAAACAAGCACGTTTCAAATGAATTGAGTTCTTCTCAAATGAACCAGATTCATTTCGAATGAACCAGATTCGTTTAAAATAAACCAGATTCTTTTCAAATGAACCAAGTTTTTCTCAAAGGAACTTCCTTTCAAGCCAGCTGAAAAGGCTTGCACTCAAAGCCTTAGATTTTGACGAAAGTGTCTCAAACTCAATACTTGTATAGTCCGTGTGATCAGAGATCTCGGGCCCACGACAGAAAGGCAATAGAAAAGCAATATTGAGAAAGCTCTCCAGGAAAGATTCACAGCCAGACTCACCAGAAAGCCACCTCTTAACCTCCCACACGAGACCCTAAGAGAACTTTTTTCTCTCATCTTTCCTCTCATCTTTCCTCTCATCTTTCCTCTCATCTTTCCTTGCAAGTAACCTCTCACTTTGCATATAACCCACACAGGTCAAAGGCACAAAACTGGATTGTTTCCAAGGATATGAACACCCGTCTCCAGACGTAACATTTACCTCCCCCTCGTTCTCTCCCATTATTTTCTCCCACACTTTTCTCCCACAATCTCCCATTCTCTCGCCCTCCACTCTTTTTTCCCAAACTTTCTCTCCAAAAACACTAGCTCAACCGCCTCTGTTTCTGCGCCTCCTCTTCCACGGAGGCCCTTCTGCGCCGCACGCCCGCCACCGTGACGTACTCGACGGCGACATTCATCCCTGCATCGCCAAAAACGTCCAAGCGGGCGGTTTCGTCCGGACTGTCGATCCCAAGGTCGTCGGCGTCGCCGGCGCCGAGCCACTGTGCAGGAACGTCGACCACGGGCGTATTTTCGGAGTTGGCCGTGATCCACTGGTGGTTTGCGCCGAAAACATCGGACTCCAAGTCGCCGGCGTCGCCCTTGTCGGAATCTTCCTCAGAGTCGTAATGGAGGGCCGAGCACGCGCCAAGGGCCTCGTAGAGTTCGACGATACTCGACAGTTTCGCTAGAAGCGGGGAAAAAGAGGGGTTCTGGGCGGTTTCACCATTATTTCCACCCGAAAAACCACCGTTTTCACCGGTTTCACCATAATTTTCGACACGTAGTATCATCTCACCCGTCTGCGTGTACTCCGACGCTGCTGTGGGCTGGAAAAGCTCGCCCGTGAGGACCTGGAGGTACAACACAGAACCACCCTCGTCCTCTTTGAGCGCATGCAAGACGATCAGCGGATACGGCAACTCGATCGCCAACTCCTCGTCGGGTTCAGTGTGCTGGTAATTCTGGGTATTCTGGTAATTCTGAATATTCTGATTGTTCTGATAATTCTGGTCATTCTGAACACTTTCCATCCTTGGAAACCTCAACACCACGCTCGTGTCGAGCACGTAGACCGCCACCCTGGAGCCTCTCTGTCTGATTGCGTTCTGGAGTTTCTCATGCACTCTGATGCCATCTGAGCCCGGGATTTCGACAGTACAGTTCCCATTGCCAGCATAAAGCACCATCTTGTCGCCATCGCCCTGCGAGTATCTTGCAGGCGACTGTGCCCGGAAAAGCCCGAGCGAGATGGTGTTCTCCACATTCGGACACTCGGAGATGAACCGAGGCTGTTTTCCCATGGTGATGTGTGTTTTCTTTTGGATATGGAGGGGATTTCAGAAGTTTGAAACTGTTGAAACTGTTGAAACTGTTGAAACTGCTGAAATGGTTGAAATGGTAGAAATGGTTGGAAATGTTGAAAACTTTGAAAAAGTAGGATACCTTAAGATTCTCAATGTTATAATTTGGTATATCCTCGGCCGATATCGCTCCTGGTGTGTTTCCAAACGATACTCTGAAACACTGGACATCGCCTGCCAATGTCGCGATGATAGTCGAAGATAGTCGATGATAGTCTCGCGATGTCGCATATGCACGTGAGCCGCACGGAGCTCCTAACGCCGAGCTGGGAACAAGCATCAAAATCATGGAAGCTTTTTGGGCACTTTTTGGGACACTTTTGGGGGTTTTAAGATGGCTTCATCCTTTTTCCCCCGGGACTGTAGAGCGACTGTTCTCACGAGTCCGTTGCTTTTCCCAATTCTTCTCCACGCGCATGTTCTCCGACACTCGTCTCCGGTGGCTATCCCACGCACCGAGAAGCCCACACCTATATAACTACTGTATTGCAAAATGAATTCAGCGATTTCCCCAAAAACTTCCCCACTGTAGGATTCTCTAGCCTTCTCCCCTCTCCCCTCTCATCCCGAGAATTTCCTCATGAGCCTCAGAAACACCGGGTTGTGGCCCGTGTTGATATCGAGCTCCTTCTTGATTCGCTCCTGCCTCTCCTCCTCCTGCCTGATCCGCTCGTCTTTCGATGGCGGCAACGCCTCGTTGGCCAAGTCGGCCTTTCTGGCGTCCTCAAACGTCACGATCGCGTTCTCGAGCCCCTCTCTGCCGTTCGACAACGAGCCCTTGGGCAAAACACCCTCATTCATGCTCTTGAGGCGCTCCACCTGCTCGGCGTCCTCTCTTAACACCTGGAACATGCGCGACATTCTGCCAATCGCTAGGATCTTGTTGCGCAACGCAAGCCTCTTCTCTTCAAGCGTGGGCTCGGGCAGTGCGTCGTCCGCCAACGACTCCGCCGACCTGGCCACCACGGGCGACGCCTGCGGGGTGTCTGCATTCTGGGCGATCGGCGTCTCCTCCTCGAGCTCCTCCTCGGTACAAATGTTCAAGATCGAGAGCAACATGTCGGTGATCTTCTCGCCCACAAACGGCAACGACCACGTGAACACGTCCATGAACTGGGGGAGCCAGTAGGGGTGCGGCGAGCTGTTGAACTGGCGGATGTTCATCACGTTGTTCTCGTACTTGAGCACCGCGGCCTTGTTGTTGTAGGTGTCCAAGTAGTTGGGCGCACTGAACATCGTCAAGAGCGACGGGAACCCCATGGTCTTCGTGCGCTTGTACATCCGGTAGCCCGCGTCCTGGGCCTCGTGCGCGCGGATGATGGAAAGAAGCCCCGTTTTCTCCAAGAACTGGCACGACGCCTTGTACGTGAAAGCATATGAGCATCCTCTCACCGTGTTCCGCACAAACGTGCGGTCGAGGTTGTCCTCGTCGTAATCCTCGATCGGGTCTGCCCAGAGCAAGTCGCACATGAGGCCTTTGGTCGGGGGTTCTCTGAACCGGTCGAGCTTCATGAGGTCGTCTAACGAGCGCAACTCTGGCGAAATGCCGCCGTGGACACAGAAAAACTGCTTGTTCATGATCGCCGCCAAGGGCAACGCGTTGAACGACTGCAAGCACCCGTCGTACACGTCCAACGAGTACTTTTTCGCGCACTCGGACTTGAACGTGAAGTAGTCCGTCAAGTGCTTGCACTCGTGGTTGCCGCGCAACATCCAGAACAGGTCGGGGTACGTGATCTTCAACGAGTACAAGTAGAGCAAACACTCGATGGAAAACAGCCCGCGGTCCACGTAGTCGCCCAAAAACAAGTACTTGGTGGTTTCCGGGTCGCCGCCAACCTCGAAGAGCTTGAGGAGGTCGTAGTATTGCCCGTGCACATCGCCACATACGGTCACCGGAGCAGGGACAGTGAGCAAGTTGGGCTCGCGCGACAAGACCCGGGTAGCGGCCTGGAGAATGCGGGTCGCCTGGTGCTCCTGCAACCGGCCCTCGTGGAAAAAGTGGTCCCTGAGGAATTTGCAGTTGGGCAAGCCGTTTTCCAAGAACACGTCGGCGTCACTAGGGGTGAAAGTCGCAGGGTACGCCACGGACTCCACCACACGTTCCGTGGTGTTGATCTGCGTGCCGTCGTCGGTAGTATAGATCCGGATGTCGCTGTGGTCGGCTTGCGGCAGCTGCTGCGCTTGGTTGATGGCCAACAAGGCGTTCTGGATGTGTTCTCTGTTCTGCTTCGCGTCTCCCGGCATTTTAAAGATTGTTTTGGGGGAAAGTCGAGGTTGGTATTTCAGCCAAGTGTGGAGATTCAGCTGGAAATTGTCTTTAACGCAACGTTTGGTAAGATAGTACGAAGGGAAGTTGCGGTCTGCGGCTCAAACACGGGTTAAGCGAGTCGTGGAGGTCTCTTCAATCGAAATGTTATGTGGTGTTTCTGTGAATGTTTCTGCGAATATTTCTGAGTGTTTGCTTTCTCGAAGTGTTTCTCGAAATGTCTCTCTTTTTTTCTCTTTTCTCTTTTCTGTTTCTCGTAAAGATACAAGTGCCGAGGATATTGGTTTGTGGCAGGGTCTTGTGAGCGATGGATGGCACGATGTGCGGTCCGGATGCTCGGGCTCGCAATGTGAGCAACTTCGTCCGTCACTGGTGCAGGTCACGCTGCAGTGCGAGGACAGCCCCGCGGGAAGGAGCAGACGAGGGTGCAAAAGGAGTTGAAAAAGAAAGAACAGGACCAAAAAGAAAGAAGAGGGAAAAATAAAAAAAAATTTAAGAAAAAGAAAAATAACACGAAATCGAGGGGAACGAATGTGAAAAAGATGGGAGGTTTCAAGGGGTAAAAACACGGGCCAGCGGCTAAGTATATTTTGGTGCCCGTTTTGTGAACATAGAATATGCCCAGTGTGTGAGCCCAACCCACTCAAAGTAAATAGAACGTACCCGCCATCATGATGATAAGTGCCCCTCTCTTTTTTTAATAAAATAGAATTTGATAATGTGATTATAAGAAGATTTCAGGGGAAGAAGTAGTAGTATATAGATGAAAAAAAAAGGGAAAAGAGAAGGGAGGTGGATATTTGCAGCCTAGTTAGTGCGGGGTGACAGGTAAAGCATGTGCTATTTATAGAAGCGGACGCACCTCCCGCTTGAAACCACCGTATCTGCAACAACGTTTCCTTTTATTTTTTTTTATATTTTTCTTATATGGGCTGATTGCAGAATGTCGTCAGTGCTAGAATTCCGAACATTGCAGTCTTGGATCGTGATTGCTAATTATGTACTGTTTAGATATATCAGGTTAGGTGTGCGCTCGAGGGCAGCACTCACCACGTAACTGGGATGAAAGAGCGCTTCACGAATATCGCGAATAATTTATTGCCAACGTCTTTTGTTGTTCCTATATGGGAAATATATGCCCTTGGTTCCAATGACTTTTCTCTCGAGTACAGATCAGTTCCACTGGATTTCGCAACCATGATGGTATGCGGTCTTTCTTTATACCCGCTCTTATCCGCTCTGGCAATGCTTCTTTCCATTATTTGAGTGAATCTTTGGAAAGCCATTAAAAAGATTCTTTGAAACCTCATTTGGAAGTTTCTTAGGTAACTCACATGGATTTCTCTTCTGAAATTTGAGGTCCTTTTGTGGAAACAAGTCCCGGTTTTCTCCCACCAAAAAGAGAGACGCCATTAGTTTCGTTGTTGTCCCCATTTTCTTTTTTCAATTATTTTCTGCTATTCTCAAGGCGTGATTCTGTAAGTGACGATCTTACTCATTTTCATCGCAGATTTACATACCTGGTCTATTCTCGACATGATAAAGAAATCTTTCGTGAGTCTCAACATTTTTTAAACGACTGGGTCATGCGTGGAAGCGACACCCAGATGGAAATTACATAAGTGCAGTGGAGAATCCGAAAAACTCTGTTGTAGATGAACTTGGACGAAATGGAAATGGGCATGGGAAAAAGAGGTGATGACTTTAGACAAGGAGAGAACTATGAAACGAATGTATTCTTTTTTTTTTCTAGCGCAACTGGCTCTTAGCTTCTTTAGAGCTGCCAAATTCTACGTGTGGATCCGATATCTATCAATATTTTGGAAGATACCTGACGGGATTGTTTGATTTGAACATGCGATGCCTCTTACTAAAATGTGGTTCTGATTTTAGGATCTAAGGTATCTTTTGCAGGAAATTGCAAACAGGAACAGAGACGACGGAAAAGAGAAAAGAAGAGAAGAGGAAAGAACTTAGCACTGATCTGGAAACTCACAATGAAAAACACTGAAAATGAAAATGCAAAAATGAAGATGCAAAAATGAAGATGCAAAAATGAAGATGCAAAAATGAAGAGGTGGAAGCACAGAGTAGTGCTCACGTTCGGAAGGAACATACGAATCGAAAAGTGCCCCAAGAAACGATGCACTTTTGTATATAGAGTACTCCGTCTGAAGACGATCACGTGTTTAAAAATTTATTAAAGATAGAATGATTCATTTTCATATCCGCTTTCATACTGACTTTCATATTTATTTTTATTCCATTGATGCCACACAGAGACCTCGAAACCACCCGTAAATTACAACGAAGATCACCAGAAAGCTTTTTTTAAACTCCAGATATCTCTCAAATGATGTCTGGATGACATCTGCATTATTCCTGGATATCCTCTGGATTATTTCTGGATTATTTCTAAATTATTTCTGGATTATTTCTGGGTGCTAGCAGGAATACCAAAGCCACACACGTCAGCTTTTAATAAACCTAATGTGCATTCCAAGTTGATACCTGTCTGGATGTATTTTCTCTGCTTTTGAAGCAAGAATCCTGCTGAAGACTCAGAGTCTTAGCAAGTATCTACGAATTGTTACAGGGCTTGATAGTTCCGAAACGTCTTTTCTGGAAATTATTTTCTCACACCAAATAAAAAAACATATATAATGCATTGGAACCCACCAAAAGAGCCCATGGGCTGGCTTTCACCCTCTCAGAATACTACTGCTCTACACTCCGCCTGGAATTAGAATTAGCTATTATATTATAGCAAGGCTGCTGAAGTCATCAGCCCATCTACGCTAGAAACCTCGGAACTAATAGAAACCTCGTGAATACACTGCAAGCCATCTAAAGCAGACCAGTCCATAGAAACTTCGATTCCTTAGGAATCCATGCAATCCATAGAATCCACGAAATCCATGGAATCCACCCAAAGCAGACCATTCCACAGAAACCTCAACTTCTGAGAAACCCGGAACATTCTCTAAAAAGAAAAAAAGAATCACTCACTTTCGATGTACGTGACACTGGCACGGCCGCTGAACCCGTTAAACAGAGTCGACGCTGCAGATGTATACGCCCCGACATTTGGAAAATAGATCCAGTCGCCCACATGGACATTAGCAGGCAAAACACACCGAGGAGCCACGCAGTCCAACCCGTCACAAGTGGGGCCCCAGAGCGAAAAAGTGTACGATTTCTTGGCGTCGTTTTCTTTCTTTTTATCCTCGTTTTCTTTCCTTTTCTCCTCGTTTTCTTTCATTTTCGCCTCGTTTTCTCCAGTTTTCAAGAGCCGGGGCACGGGGTGCTGGTGGTCGAACAAGATGCAGTTCAAGTTGCCGTACACCCCGTCGTTGATGTAGAGCATGGCGTCCATGGCATTTTCTTTGGCATCCTTCTTATCCATGGTATTCTTGATATTCTTTTTATCTTTATCATCAGTAATACCCTTGTTATCCAAGTCACGACGAGCTATCACGTGCGTGGCCAACGTAAACGCCCCGGCCACCATGAACCGGCCCGGTTCCGCAATAAATTTCACCCCGTTTTTCTCCACATACCAAGGAGGAAAAAACTTTCTCAAAGACGACCTCACCATGCGTGAAGACTCCTCAAATGTCTCTCTCTCAAATCCCCCGCCAATATCCACCACCGACATCGGAACACCCAATTCCTCGGCCCGATTGAAAATGTCTCTGGCCTGCATGATCGCCGTAAAGATCGCCACGAAGTCCTTGGCACCGGACCCCATGTGGAACGCCACTCCAACAGCATGGATTCCCAAGTTCCTGCATTCAGGCAACAATTCGTCGACTGCCGTCTCTAAAGTGCACCCGAACTTGGCCGAGAGTCTACACTGGGCATTCTCGTCATCTGTGGCGATCCGAATGAGCACTTTACAGTTTGGATGGAACTTGTGGAGCTTGTGGAGCTCCTGCATGTTGTCCACGGTGGTCAAGTTCACATTTGAGTCTCTAGCATGCCGAATGAACGAGTTCGTCTTGCATGGGTTCGCATATACGATGCGGGCCGCGTCAAACCCGAGCCGTAAAACGGTATCGATCTCGTGTTTCGACGCACAGTCGAAGTTGGCGCCCATGTCGCCCAAAAGTTGCAAGACTTTTTCGTCAGTGTTGCACTTAATGGCATAATGGGCATGCACATTCGGCAACAACTGCTGCCAAAGCCGGTAAGCCTCGGCGACCTTTCCCAAGTCAGCAACGAAAAACGAGTCCTCTTCTCCTGCATCGCAAATGTCGTGGTCGATCCGGGAGATCTTGTCCAAGAGGGCTCTTTTTACTATATCAGAGGAGTCAGGATTCTCAGAGGAGTCAGGAATTTCAGAAGGGTCAGGATTTCCAATCGACTTTTCAGAGGGGCCAGAGAGACTCGACTTTTCAGCCGAACGCTCGCCTTTTTCTCCAAAAAAACCGCCAATTTTGTCACTATCGACAGTACTATCAACGGTACTATCAATGATAGGTCTAATCACAGGATGGGCATTCTGAAAAGCACCCACACCATTCCGAACTTCACCCAAACGGGCGGGCACTCCCACATCATCTTCCATTTTCACGAACGACTCTGCATGGTTCAATGCTTCGATTAAAGGGGCCATAACTTGGAAAACAGAAACGGCAAAAAAATTGCAATTGCAAGGGCACAAGAACAACGGGATTCCAGGGACAGGGGTTTCTGCGCAGGACGGGCAATTTCTCTAATACTCACAGAACAAGTGAGTAGACAGCTGATGAACTTCAAGCGGCAGCTCTCGTGAAAAATGGTCTAGGAAGAATGGAGAGAATATATCGTTGGAATGGCAAAAAAGCTTTTTTGCACTGGCCGTGGGGAGTGCATATAAGCGAAAAATGTCGCGATCGCGGGGATTTTTTTTTGAAATCGGCCAAGAAAATGGTCGATTAGCTATACTGATTTAATTTTTGTGTTGCTGCTTCATTTTTCTTTTTTTTGGTGGGTACATTTACTAGAGGAAGAGCATATTTTCTTTGTGTGTCTACTTCATTTATTTTTTGAGTTGCTACGCCCTTTATTTGTCGTGTTGCTGCTTCATTCCTTGTGTACTTCATAGCTATTCTGTGGGTTTTTTATGTATGGCGATCTATCCATGTACACTTTTTTAGTCTTAGTAGCTTTCTTTTTTCGTATGATTTCTTTCTACACTTTTCTCTTTCCATTGTTATATTTGTAATTGCCATTTTTTCGGTAGTTGGAAGTCTTCACACCACTCATACACATCCTTTATTTTCGTCAAGTCCTTTTTTTTTGTCCTTGGTATCCATTGGCTTGAGACTGATAGCCGCGTTAGCGCATACTGGACTGCATACACAATCGTAATCAAGCCAATTTAGTCCGGCCAGTTTCTTCATCATTTGAACACAAATTGAACTAGTTTCGAGCAAATGTAGGAAAAAAGAAATAAGCTAAAGGTTAGGCTCGCATATCACTTGATTGCTATATTTCTGTCTCTATTATAGTCTTTTTCGAAGTTTCTTGGCGATCTCTCTGATTGCTTTTTGGAGTATTGACCAATTAAACCTTATCATCGTCCTGTTCTAGACCGACAGAGTCCTCCAAGATTCCGATCAAGAAAGAACACAAATAGAAAAGAAAATAGAGGTCTTTTCCGGCTTGAAATAGGCCAGTTTTGAGGAATCCTCAACCATCAATTTATTGCCATGAACAAAATATCTATTGATACAGCCGTTCCTATGTTTCACGAGCTCTATTAAACACACCACTCGTATGTAATCTTCAGTTCCCTTATTTCATATGTGAATTTTGGATTATTTTCAATTACGCTGATTATTTCAAGAATAATCGGTATTAGTTATAACTTGTACACTCATAGCCTTGAATCAAAACAGCTTAAGAAATCATTCTCAAGGAATATAATAATAAACATATATATATATATATATATATATATATATTCGTACATAAGACCTCACCATATCCGAGAATTCACCTTTCTAACTTTCAGAAGTCTATTCTGATGCAAACTAAACTCATGATTCAAGTGAACTTGGAGGAGATTTGTTGTGTAAGTGAAGGCCTACAGAGACTCAAATTGATCCCACATCGCTTTTGTTATATATCCAGGTTTTTCTCGAAAAACCCTCAGAATCTTTGTGGAAGAAGGGGTCTAGCTTCGTACCCGGGGAGTCTTTTTGTTGTAAAAGATGTACCCAAGTTCCTTGTTTCAACAACAGTCTAGTGCCACTTTTCCTGTGTAATTTACGAAAAAACGACGAGCAAAGCAGCTGTGTTTATAACAAATTTTGTAATTTATGAGAAAGAGTCAAGCAAATCAGCCAATTTTATATAACACTCTGTAACTCAAGAAAAAATGACAAACAGAGCAGCTGTGTTTATAAACAATTCTACAATTCGTGTTAAAAAGGACAAGCAAAGCAGCTAAATTTATAAAACATTCTGAAATTCACGAGAAAAAGCAAAGCAAAGCAGTTGTCTTTATATATTATTCCGTAACTTATAACCACAAAACACTGCCCGTGGCCCTAAGATCGAAACAGTTCCCAGTGAACTTTGATATCTGATTCGTCCCTTATACAAAGCATCACTGTATCTCCCAACCATTCACATTCCTCTCAAATACCATACACTTTTCAACCCTCATAGTTTGATTCAATAACCCTTCCCTTCAACATTATTAAGCTCTAAAGAACCCTTCTCTTCATGTGGGTTTCTCCTAGCCTCTTCCAATGTCTCTTGCAACGCCTTCTTCAAATTCTCAAGTGCCTCTTCAGTAATCTGGTAATGAATTGCGATTCTGCCTCCCCTTACGTTCACATTATGTTTCTCACATGCCCTTATGAAATAGTCCTTGCTGATTTTCGACGCCCCAAGGTCAACAAACACGAAGTTCGTGTGCACTGGGTGCAAAAGCACTGCCCCGATATTTTCACAAAACGAGCCCAAATTTTTCGCCACCTCGTGTGTTTTTTGCAACTTTGAGAAGTTCTCGTCAATCGCAACTATGCCCATCAGGGCAAGCAATCCTGCCTGTCTGATACCTCCTCCGTTCTGTTTTCTGAAATGGTTGGCCTTGGCTATATATGTCGTTTTTCCCGCCAACACAGAACCTATAGGGGCCCCTAGAGTTTTCGATAAGCAAAGAGAAACAGAGTCAAAAGGACTGCAGTACTCTGCCATGGAGATATTTGTGGCCACAGATGCGTTCCAGAGCCGGGCCCCATCCAAATGGAGCCGCACGTTGTTGAACTTACAGAAAGTAGCGATTTTTTTGATTTCACAAAGGGGGAACACCATTCCATGTAACGTGTTTTCCAAACTGATCACTTTTGTCGGACACCCGTGGATCTCGCCATCATCTGGAACATAATGGGGGAGAATGTCGTCGTCTAATGTCAAGTGGATTCCGTTTTTCGGAGATATTGCATGTACCATGGCCTGCGATAAGGTAGGAATCCCCCCGGCCTCTTTCATAAAGATATGAGACCGACAGTCACAGAGAATAGCATATGGAGGTTGCAACAAATGCGTTCTAAGTGCTATCTGGTTCAGTAATGTGCCAGAAACACAAAAGAGCCCTGCTTCTTTTCCTGCTAGTTTTGCGACTTTTGCTTCGAGTTGGCTCGTGGTTTTGTCTTCGTTGTATACGGAATCACCAAGGGTTGTAGTGGCCAAGGAGGCGATCATGGATACAGTGGGGGTGGTGAAAGTGTCGCTTCTGAATTCGTTGCATGCGGGGGATTTGGAGAAGTTAGAGAGATCGAGCGACATTGGACAGTGATGACAAGGTGAGGATTTAGGAGGGGTGAAGAGGAGAGAAGAGAAAGGTTTGATGAGAAGAGAGAAAGGTTTGATGAGAAGAAAGAGAAACTCAATAAGAAGAGAGAAAGCTTTAGTTAAGGGAATAGAAAGGTTTGATGAGCAGAGAGAGGGAGAGCCTTATTAAGAAAATAGAAAGCTTTAAGGAGAAAATAGAAAGCCTCGATGGAAAAATAGAAAGGTTCAGTTGAGAAAGTGGAAAGTTCTAGTGGGAAAACAGATAGTTCTAGTGGGAAAAGAGGGGAGGGGTCATACATTTATGGCAATATTCCAGGAAGTCTGGCCCGAGAGAGATTGCGGAAAGTCCAGCATGGATATATAGATAGATGGATACAAGAATCCAATCGAGGAGTTTGTGCAAATGCCCGTTTCTCTAGTATTCTGAATGGGTCAGAAAATAGACAATGCATGTAATCGCTTGGTCTTGCCATATCTTATGCCCACGCTGAAATACGCGTCTTAAAAAGGTACGTAGATTGTGAAGAGATAAGTGAGTTTTTTTTTTTTTTTTTGATATACTCATTGATTAAAGGGGAGCTCCAAAAGTTACCTTCGAAGCCCGAAAACTTTCCAATGATCTGCTTTGCTCCTTATATCTATCAAAAGAAACTCCACAGGATCTGCCATGTGGATTATTTCCTCGCCATCTTGCGATTCTAGAATGACTATTCAAGACTTTTTATAATGTTTTTTTTTCTTCAAATGTGTCACTCAGCCATAATTATTGTCATAATTATTGGAGCAGGAGTGTCCAGTATTGATCTCTCCAGGTCTGATTGTCCTCAGTTCATCTCCATTGGTGTACTTGTAATATTATAGTTGGCCCTTGAGCTAATACAGTAAGTAAAATACTGTTATTTTAGAGTGATTCAAAGTACTAGATTTTGAAGATATATCATATAAAACATTGTTTCTAATGTATTAACTCATAAGATAATTGAGTGCAGATATATCTAGTTTTGAGACCTGAAGTTTACGCAAATGATGTTTTTTTATGTTCACTAAAGCAGATACTATGGAAAGTACCTAGAATGGCAGCCATTCATATATCAGTAGTAAATAGTGAAGTTGCTTTAGTAGAAGTAGATACTGTCTAGCCAGATTACAAAAGCTTGGAAAGCGATTCATTCTCTGGGTAGTTGACAAAGTCAATTTCAATACGTAGATGAGGCCAGGTCGGACTCATAGTAGGCGATTCAACTATAAAGGAAAAAAAGATGTGGCCTCGACATGGGTTGAAGGTTCAATCTCTAGCTGTACAGCTTTTGGGCTAAAAAGGTGAATTTTGAACTCCCCTTTAGTCAATGGATCTGCCAAACTCATGAGATTAGGTAAGAAAACATCGCGAGATGCACCAAGAAAACATCGCGAGATGCACTAAGAAAACATCGTGAGATGCACCAAGAAAACATCGTGAGATGCACTAACACCATGTGAACAACAAAACCTCTTCACCAGAAACAAACAATCATCACAACCAAAAACGTAAGGAATATCATTCCAATGAGAATCATATCTCACTTCCCCTCACTGTTCTCCTGACTCTTCTCTTCGCTCATTATTGTTAAAATTCTCCACACGCATGCCTATAACTCAATAAGAGGCTCGGGCTCGGCCCTGAACTTCTTGGACTCACTCGTGGTCGTCTTTTTCAAAGCAGGAAGAGGCTCCAGGCCCAAATCCGCAAGGTGCAAGTCGGTCAACAGAGGGAACCGTGCTGAAGCGTGTTCACGGGCCCCGGAGCTGGAACTTTCCCGAGTTTCTCCCTTAAATCCAAATCCAGGACTATCATTATTGGCGTTATAGCCGGTGCTGACTTTCCCATCATTTCCATCGGGCCCTTCTTTATTCTCATCATGCCCATCATGTCCATAATTTCCATGATTTCCATCAATTCCATCAATTCCACCATACCCATCATTTTCATCACGTTCATTGTACCTGTCCTCTACAGGCGGATACCTGCTGGCAACACTCTCTGTATCACTCACCTCATCTTCAAGATCATCAAGATCGTCGAGAGGAGGACTCGAAGGAACCTGAGGGTATACTGGAACAGTGTTGTTGTCGTTGTTGTTGTTAAAATACTGGTCCAGTGGCACATGTTCTGGATGTTGATGTTGATGTTGATGTTGACGCTGTTGCTGTTGCTGCTGATGTTGTGTCTCGTTTCTGGTATCAAAACTTGTATCTATGTCTGCGGGATACGGCGCATTGGACACTTTTCTCCTTGTATTTTGTATCCCAGAGTTTCTGGAGGAGTTCTCGTAAAAATCCGGTTCGGAAGGTGCAGAAGGGACTGGAGGGGCAGATTCTGGCACTGGAGGGAACGTGGCGTGGTAATTTTCACTTGACTCATTTTCCTGGTGACCAGTGTTAACATTTGCAATTGCATGTGGGTTTGGACCCGAGTATGGTTCATTATGAGGTCCTGTGGATTGATAACTCATGTTTTGAGGTCCTGTAGAATGGTATCCCATATTTTGAGGCCCAGGCACCTGTGACCCTCCCTGAGAAGCAGGATACCCCTGTATTTCAGGAAATGCTTGTTGTGCTTGTTGCGCTTGATTTCCCGTGGTCTGATATGGCACTTTCTGCATTTCTGTTCCCAGATGATCCATACCATGCACTCTTCCACCCTGAACCGTCTCTGGGCCTGCATGTGCATTTACAAAGAACTGGTGGCCATACTGAGAGCCTCCTGTTTGCTGGTTTTGTAAATTTTGCAGTTGTTGCTGGTTTTGCCGGTGTTGCACGTCCTGGCCATATCCTGGCTCCTGCATACTGAGACCCGGGCCGTTATACGCCTGGCTGAGTTTCTGGTCCAAGAACTGGTCGTATAACCTGGAGATCGTGTTGATCTTGTTGTTCATTTCCAAGAAAAACTCGTACCGCTCAATGGACGTACGAAGAGCCCGGTTCAACTTGGGCTTGAGCCGCACCACTTTCCCATGAAGTTCGCCCAACTTCTCGTCGTATACGATGTTGGCCTGCTTCGAAGGGTCGTTTTTGATTCCGCCCATGAGCTGCACAAAGAGGTTGATGTCGTCTTCTTCCTGCACAGAAAGGTCTAAAGTCACGGGCCGTTCGGAGTTTCTATACGCTTGATTATGACTCTGCCCCTGATTGTGACTCTGATTTGGCCCTTGACTCTGATTTGGCCCTTGACTCTGACCTTGAACGTGTGATGGTGACTGATAGTTTGCCTGATAATGTGCATGATTGTGACCTGGATCCTGCATAGCGTACCCCGAAAACGCCGTACTGGCGTTGTGTCCGGACTCTGGCGGGCCTTGTGCGCCGTAGTTCTGCATGCTGGGAGGCATGATGTTCACGTAGAAGTCCAGCTCCATTTCTACTTCCAGAGGTCCGTTAAATCCCGGGTTTTCATGTAAAACGGGCGCTTTCTTCTGTTGCTGCACCTCCGCCAAGCTCGCAGCAATCGCCGCCTTCATCTGCGCGTCCTCGTCATCATCGAGGTTGTCGTTGTTTTCGTGTATTGCGTCGTTCTGGGAACTGGTCACGTGACTTACAGAAACACCCAGAAACCCGTCTGATCTTGCACTAGATGCGCCAATACTGGTCTCCTGAAGACTCAACGCGATCGCCCTCCTGAACTCCTCATCTTCATCTTCCTGTATACTCGTTTTCGCGGCATTTGGCCCAGTATTGGCTCTGGAATTTTCATTCCCATTATTCCCATTAGAACCACCAGAACCGCCCTTGTGGATCTGCAAACAGTCGTCACACACTCTTACAGGCTGCATGATGCCAAGGGATACCAAGGGGATGTTGCTGGAAGAATGGGCCTGGCAGAAAACGCCGCCACACGCGCGGCAATGGTGTTTTCTGGTCATCACTGAAAATGCACTATAACAGATCATACATTCCGTGCCATCGACCCAATCCGGGGGCGTTTTCGAGTCGACAAAGTTCCGCGCGTTTCCTTGGAGCGCGGAATCGACCTCAGGAAACTCGTAGCCCTGGCCGGCCAAGTTCTGGTGCACTTTGCCTAGGTAGTTGTTATATTGGCCGTTTCCCTCAAAATACATGCGCCACTCGCCCAAAAGCCGGAGAATCTGGACCCCGATCACGTGCTTCGCCTCCACGGAGTACACCGCGTAGCTCTTGGTGTCGTAGTGCACCTTGAAGACGTAATCCACGAGGTAATCGATGAATTCCTTCAGATTTACCTCTCCTAAGAAATGCGAGCCGCCGTTCTTCACACACACGTCCGCCAACTTGAGCGTGGCCGCCAAGGTGTTCGGGTTGGCGTGGACTTTGGCCACGCGTTTTTTTAACGCCCGCATCGCGGTTTTAGGGGGCACTTTCTTGCTCCGTATGAGATCAGTGATTTCCATAGCTATGGCCATATCGATCTCGCCATTGGGGATCGCCTCGGACGTGGCGTCCTCGATCTTGGCGTCGAGCTCCGCTGCAGGATCGGCACCGAACCACGCCATGGTTTATTTTGTGTTTTTGGGGGTTTTCTGTGGTTTTGTGTTGAAAAAAAGGGGATGGAATATGTGATAAGACTGAGAAGATCAGACCTACTTGTGGAGAGTGAGAATTATTTAAATTCTTGTTAAGGGAAAGTATCTGGATTGGGTATCACGTGACGATAATTTTATACTCCTGGGGTTTTCAATTGTGTGGATTGTGTATTTGAATGTGGTCTATGTTGTAGATAAGAAGGATTAGTGATTGTATGTTAAGGTCCAGTCTCAGTGATCGCCACCGCGGTATATGCAGGACAAGGCAAAGTTCCAAATGAAGGCCCAATGAATGTGACTAAATTCGGTTATTTTGGGCTATTTTGAGAAATGTTTCGGTAATTAAAATGAAAAGGTTTTCATTTGTTCTTTTAGTTTTTATTTATCCCGTGCTAGGGTCGAGATTTATGATCCCTGTTTATTCTCCCTTATATTAAAGTATAAGGAGAGGCAGGCCAGTGATTTCTAGAGCCACAGCTTTATAGTACGCATGCTTTCTAATAGATCGATTGAAGTTGTACATTCGAGTAAAAGGCCGATGTTTCGATTTTTTTTTCAAGAGAAAGTATTTGATACTATGAACTTTCATCAAAGTTTCCCAAATATACTAGTCTAACATACAGAGCGCCTCACTGGCCTATATGCAGTACGCCTACCTCAGGCGTCTGGACCCATGCGAAAAACCACAAGATGATCTGAAATAGCCTTTTCAAAAAGTGATTCATGTTTAGGTCCTTTACTAATTCTCGAAAATACTGTTAATTTTCAGACTAGAGCTTCCCCTGGGTGGAAAAGCTGCTTGCTCTGAAGCATGTACCTGCACATAACACCGCTCACGTGACCCGCAACGGCGATAGCGGACCCCGGATATTACGTCTGTTCCTGCATACGAAAACCCTACCGTTATTGATCTTATTGTGCCATATCTTGTGAGGGCAAATTCGAGACAATGTACTCCAGGCTCGATGCGGAGATCACGTGAGTGATCATCATGATAACACACTCTAAAAATATAAGATATAGTAGCCCAGTCACGTGATATTTTCCTGGAGATATTCTTAACAAAACTTTCTGGATAGGAAGAACTAAAAGTATTAGCCATTGTATAGAAGAAAAAGAAGCAAAAAAGAAGAAAGAGAATAGTAAATTAGATAAGGCAAAACTATCTTAAATAAAAAATTAATCTTTTTATTGATCTCGATATTGATCTCGATATTGATCTCCATTTTCATCATGATATTCATCTCGATATATATAGAAACAGTGAAGACGTCATCTGACATTTTCATGCACCTCATCGCCTTGAACCAGGGTGTATATGCAGGCAAGCCAACTTGCTAACCAAACGCAGCTGCACCTCTCAAAGACTTTCGCAATACTTATCATCTTATAAGTGCTAGTGTGTACGCCTATCTACTATATCAAGTCACATTTATTCGTCCAAATCCGTCTTATTCTTTGTTTTCATTTGCTATTTCCTTCTTTTCCGGTCACGTGGCATGTCTGAAGTTGCCAGAGAAGTGTCTCCTCATATCGGAATTCTTGAAGATCATGACTATTTTGACACGGGCAAGACGCGTCTTAAAAGAGCCAGGACGCGTCAGAAAGAAACGGAATTTGGACATTTGGAAAGTTCGGGAAAGAGGGGGAAAGTTCTGAAACAGGAAGGAGACTTGAAGATAAAAAAAAGAGCCGCTGGCGGTAAAAGGGAACAGGATTTGCAGACACAATACGAGAAAAAGAAAGGCGTAATTGAGCGGCAAAGGAGGAGAGAAAAACCGAAACAGTATATAAAAAGGCCTTTGGAATCGGGTAAGGTTGATGTGAATTGCGAAAAACGAGATAATCATGGGAATCTGGCTGATCTGGAGGGCGAGTTTCAAAGTGAGAAGAAGGGAAATAGTCATGCTCATAATGAGAGTGAATCCTTTGGGTTCTTTGGAAGTAGCTCTATTGGCTTTCCTAAGAGTCCCTCTAATAGGTCCCCCAAGACTTCCCCCAAGACTTCCTCTGAAATTCCTTATGAAAATCGTTCTAAATTTCCCTCGAAAAGCTCCTCTTTTTCTCATGATTCAAGTTTTATGATGAAGAAGACCACAACCAACACATCTAATTTTCCCGATACTTTTGAACCCTTTGAACCTTCAAATCAGACACATGAAATGCTCGCGAAGGGAGATCCGGCCGAAGTAAATGGATATACCCCTCATTCTACAGAGGCTTGTTTTGAACGAGTCCGAATCCAGGATCTCATCCACTCTGTGTGTGAAAACGAGGCCTCTCCACAAGAGAGAAATGTGTCAAAGTCAATTGCTTCAAACCAGGGGAAGGATCCTTCTCAGAATTGCAACTCTTTTCAAGGAGAACCCCCACATATTAGAGGGGATGCAAACATACTAAAAACCTCAAAAACTTCAAACACCTCAGATAACTCAAACACCTCAGATACCTCAAACACCTCAAAACCTTTACAAACCCCCATCGTCAATATGGCGTATCCGCTTTCAACTTACAGACAGTGGGGCGAAAAGTGGGTCGATTATCCTACGTACCATATGCGGGAGTTGCTACCGGATTACAATGTCGAGAGACAGAAAGCCAGCGCTGCAAAAGAAGTGGAAGAATGTGAAGAGGACGATTCAGGTTTGATTTCACCAATAAGAGACTCTTTTGGTATGTCTTCACTGATAAAAGACTCTTCGGGCATGTCTTCACCAATAAGAGACGAATCAAGCATGATTTCACAAGTAAAAGACTCTTCAAGGTCTCCCGAAATACTCACCAGCGAGGATGTGCGGCCGAGATTACCAAGTCTTTCCGATATAATCTCCAGTCTTTGTGGAAGTATTCGGGGAAGTAGCCCGGTCAGTTTGAAGAGGAGTCTTGAAGCTTAGATGCACTTAAATTAGCAGAAAGGGGTTCTCAAAGTTTATTTTAACAACCACATTGAACTCACTTTTAAAAGAGTATGGCTTTGAAACCAGAAGAATGGATCTGGCAGATTCGAAATGGGCGATCTTGGACAAGTCTCCGCAATACTCGAAATCAATTATGCATACCAGAAAGGGTTTGTCAATGTCTACTTGAGCAACCGCATTGACTCACGCTCGAAATCCTATGGTTATAGGACCATATGAACAAGGCAAAGAAGAATTAATTTGGGAGGTTCGAGATGAAAGGTCTTTATTAGGAATAAGGCCTCAAGTGTTTTTGAATCAACATGAACTACGAATAGAAGTGATCTGGGAGATTCGAGATGGAATATCTTTAGTATAAAAGAGTCTCTTCATTTCCTGAAATCATCATTGTTCACCAGAAAAGAGTTTTCAAGCTACACTTAAACGTCTACTGTTCTTTTTTTTTTTTGATCAATCCACTGATCAAGGGGAAGCTCAAAAGCTAACTTTTGAGTCCAAAACTTGAACCGCTATACACAAAACCTCCGACCCATGTCGAGGTCACATCTAACTAATCACCTTAGATGACAGATTATTCTTCGAAGAAACCGAGTCCTTAAAAATCCAGCCTATGATTTAACCAAAATGACTTTTGTGGGATTTGTGGGATTTGTGGGATTTGAAGAATTGGAGCGAAGCATCGTGGCGGGTGAAGTGTCCTAAACATCATATAAAAAAAAAACGACTTTCATTCATGCCTGGTGTCTGTCCATGAGAGATGTGACAGACTAAGAGATGCAACCATCCAAGAGGGCATTGAAGTCTGAGTGTGGTGTAATAAGTTATGCTGTGAACGATATACAGAAAGGGTTTTACAAGGATACAGGGAGAACAAAGGAAGGACAGAGGGGGTGATTCATGGACTGGTCACTGTTTTTGTGGATCTGATAAAGACCAAACATCCAAGACCAAGTGGCCAACCTGTCAAAGTGCAAAACGTCCGGGAATCTATGCTGTAGATTTTCGCAGATCTTAAATGTCTGAGACGTTCCCATGAAACCAAAGGCTCCAATTGGCCCAAGATGATCTCTAAATATCCGCAGTTCATCACTTCTGGTCTGTTTACCCCCAAATACTGTCTATTGGTCGAATCATCCCCCGTGGATTTTCAATGGTCTGATTGTCCTAAACTGATCTCTATTGGTCTCCAAATATCCCCAGTTGATATCTACAGATCTAATGCTGATCTCAAGTTGATCTCCCTTAGTCTATTTACCCTCAGTTGATCCCTACATGTCTGATTGTCCTCAGTTAATCTCCAATGATCTCCAGTTGATCTCCAATGATCTCCAGTTGATCTCCAATGATCTCCAATGATCTCCAGTTGATCTTTAATGGTCACATCATGCCTAGTTCATCTCTTTTGGGTTGATCTCTACAGGTGTAACTTTCCCAAGTTGATCTTCACTGGTCTAATGATCCTAGTTAGTCTCTGACGGTCTACTTTATTTAGTAATATCTCGAGGTGTAACTAACCATCTCCAGTTAATCTCGAATGGTCTCTTTTTCTCCCTTTCATCTCTATTAGTTTAACGATCCCCAGCCAAGCTTCAATAATTTGATTATTCACAATCAATCTGTCTTGGCTCAATCATCCCCAGTTCATTTCCAACAATCTAGATGTTTCCGCTGATCTCCACAGGTATACTTTCCCCCAAGTAATCTCTGACCATCTATTTACTACCAGTTGATTCATACCGGTCTCATTATCCGAAGTTGATATCTAGTAATCTAAAAATCTCTTTTGATTTACTTGTCCTCAGTTAATTTCACCAATCTATTTGTCTCCACTTAACCTCTTATGATCTTATTGTCCCTAGTGAATCTCCAATAATAACTAGTTGAACTCCACTGGAGTACTTTTTCCACTTGATTTCCCTTGGCCTCATTATCGCAAACTAATCTCTAGTAATCTAATTGTCCCTTCTTTGCCCCCTACAAGCCCGTTTTCCCCAGCAATTCTCTAACAATCCTTTCATCTTTCTAATCATCTAATCACCTCTCTTATAATCCAATTATCTCTCTAGTAATCCAAGCATCCAATCATCTCCAGTTAATAATTTCTAATCTAATCATCTCTCACTAATCCCAAGAGGTCTGCTTTCCCCTAGTCAACCTCTGATAATCTTAATATCTCATTTACAATCTCTTACTATCTTTAGCTCATCTCTCTTCTAATCTTAATATCTCATTTACAATCTCCAACTTTCTTTAGCTCATCTCTCCTCACATCTCGTCCAGTCTCCTCTAATTTCTCTTCTAATTTCTTTTATTCCAACTATCTCTCTCATAATTCAATACTCTGAACATCTCCAGCTCAACTCTCTTCTAATCTGATTATCTCTCTACTAACTCAATCATCTAATCATTTCCAGTTAATCTCTTCTAATCTCATCTTCTCTCTTCTAATCTAAAAATCTTATCATCTCTTTAGTAATCCAATACTCTAACTATGTATCTTCTAGTCTCCTCTAATCTCCTCTAATCTCTTATAATCTCCCCTCGTCTCCTCTCATCTCCCCTCGTCTCCTCTCATCTCTTCCTCTCATCTCTTACTCTCTCTTCCAATTTCTCTTCCAATTTGTCTTCTAATTTCTTTTTATCGAAGCATCTCTCTAATAACCCCTTCTTTTTAATACTCTTAGCATCTCCAGCTTAAATCTCTCTTTTTCAATCGAACCATCTCTCTAATAATCCAATACTCTATGCATCTCAAGCTTAACTCTCTTCTAATCTAATTATCTCTCTAATAATCCAAGAATCTAATCATTATTAGCTAATCTCTTCTAATCAATCTCTTCTAATCAATCTCTTCTAATCATTATTAGCTAATCTCTTCTAATCAATCTCTTCTATTCTCTTCTATTCTCTTCTATTCTCTTCTATTCTCTTCTATTCTCTTCTTATCTCTTCTAATCTCTTCTAATCTCTTCTAATCTCTTCTAATCTCTTCTAATCTCTTATCATCTCTTATCAACTCTTCAATAATCCAATTATCTAATCATCTCCAGTTAATCTCTTGTAATCTCTTGTAATCTTATCATCTCTCTTCGAATCTAATAATCTTATTATCTCTCTAATAATCCAATAATCTATCTCTCTTCATCTCCTCTTCTAAGCTCTCATTTCTCTGAGAATCTAATAATCTTACTATCTCTCTAATAATCCAATAATCTAACTATCTGTCTTATAATCTCTCTTCCTCTCTCTTAATCTCTCCTTATCCCCCCTCATCTCTCTTCCTCTCTTTCCTAATCCCCCCTCATTCTCGTTCCTAATGACGAAGAACAAACGCCGCAGAAGATACACCCAACACGGCGACGGCGGCCCACCACAACAGATCGAGCTTAGGACTTGCCAAGTCACGCACCGCGGTCGTGCGGTACTGGTTTTCCAACGATCTCTTGATTCTTTTACGGAGAGAGGACGACGTTTCAGACGCCTTATCTGTGGGGTTAAGTGCGCTGGTAGGCAACATCATGGGCGGCCGGTACGCCAAGTACAACGGCTGCATGGGCGACCCGTCGAACTGGTAGAGCTGGAGCATGTATCTGCCGTGATAGGCCGACACAGAGACCTCGAACTTCTGGAACCATGTGGGCTGTACATATCTCGTATACACCGCGTTTTCCGCACTGGTGCCGCACGGGTCGCTCAAGAGCTGTCTGCCGTCGACGGCAATGGGCGTGAGCACCAAGCTGCCGTTCGAGAGAAGCTTGTAGGAGCCGTGTTGGTAGATTATCGTAGCAATAGCACACGAGTGGTTTTTCAGGTGCGAAGTGACCCTGTAGAGCGCCTCCTCGTAGTGGCCGTCTGCGGTGAACGAGTACGAGATGCCAGGGAGCGCGGGCTCGATGAGGAGCTCGTCCACAGGGTCGTAAAAACCGGGGCCCGTGAATACACTGTTGGACTTAGACGTCCAGGTGCCTTCCAACTCCTCCATGTTGGGCTCTGCGGCCACTAGCAGTAGGAGCATGGAAAGGGTGGTGATAATTGGGGCAAGGAACATCATTCTGGGTGTTTCAGCGAAAAACCGGGCAAAAAAGGGCCGTTTTGGTGGACTTTGGTGGATTTTAGGGTGAGTTTGCGTCGGGTCGTGCGCGGCTCAAAAAGGTGAAATTTCTTAAAGACGCCGTGGATTCGGGTAGTGGAGGTCACGTGCAAGCGCGGTCACGTGAGTTCTCTTCCAACGCAAGCGTGACTAAAATGATCAGCTGGAAAAGGGGAGAAAGTGAATGACCTTTGCGTGTTTTATGTAGATCAAATGGTAAAAAGTGTTTACTATGTGCGAAGCAAGCTCAGCGTGCAGTATGCAGGACTCCACGAAAAAAGGCTGTGTCGTGGGGGTATATGCAGGAACACGGTTGTTTCCATTTATAGCACGTCCCTATGGTGAGAATATGGGTGCAAATCTTCAATCTTTTCAAGATGAGAATTTCTTTTAATTTTTTAATTTTATAATTTTTTTTTGGTTTTATCTTTTTATTTTATCTTTTTATAAGATCCATTTATTATATGGAAGCTGAGAAGATACCTGCTTAGCTCAAAAACTGTGTAGCTATACACTAAACCTTTAACCCATTGTGAAGTTTCATCAGAAGAATAACTTGCTTTTTTTTTGCTTGCAATGAATCCGGCCTGACCTCTTTTTTTTTTTTTGATAGATTCAACCTCAACAGGAGCTGAATGTTTTCTTTATTCTTTCCACATCTGTTTTGTATTTTATCCACATCTTTTTATACCCACTCTACATCTTTTCTGTAGCTTTACATCTTTTCTGTAGCTTTGCTACATCTTTTCCACATCTGACCTTTTTTTTTTGTTTTTTGATCGATACATTGATTTCAGAGGAGCTCAAGAGTTACATTTTGAGCCCAAGATCTGCACAGTTTTACGTGAAATCTCTGACCAATTTCGATGAATCTATCAAAAAAAAAAAAGGTCAGAAATACTTCGTACAATAATATGCACAACACCCCAAAGGGAACTTTTGAGCCTGGTATCCTTTGGATGCACTGCTTCCAGTCTTTCTGCCTAGGCAGATATCTAAAGCCTGGAAAGCGATTCATCCTTTGGGTAGTTGACAAAATCAATTTCAATACATACGTGAGGTCAGGTCGGAATCATTTAAGGTGATTCGTGAGATGGGACCTCGAAATGGGTTAGAGGTTTTATATATAGCTGTATAGTTTTTGGGCTTAGAAGGTAACTTCTGAGCTTTCCTCTAATCGATGAATCTATCAAAAAAAAAAAAAAAAAAAGCACACGATGCATTATTGTGGATCTCAGTGCTGGCACCTTGCACATCATTTTTTTTTTTTGATAGATAAGCAAGCCTATTAAAACAAAGAGCCCTGGAAAATAGACGGGCTCAGGAAAGGGTCACCCCCACAAAAAATAAAAATTCCACGACGTTCTGATCAGTTTTGGAGGCATGGCGTAAGTTAGTGGGTGCCGTGTCACGTGACCACACCGCCGAGGTTCAGCCCTGGCAAGACTCAAGCCAGAAAACACATCTCTTGGATACTTGGTTCGCTTTCCACCGCAAAGATATTGTTCCTACGTTGTATGTATCGCTTCGTGTGGGTTTTGAATGGAGAAGGCTAGAGTGATTGTTGGGTCACGTGACCGAAACACCGTGGGTTGCACTTTTCGCAAGAAATGGGTTAAGTTCGTGGCTTATTTCGAAAAAGAAAGAATCAAGTGTTTGCTGGCGGTGCTTTGGATTCTGTAAGGAGTCTCAAAATAGAGATATATGATTCTCCCATGGAGAATACAAGGGTTACAAGAATGGTGGAGGCTGGTCACGTGATACACATTTGCAGTCGACGCCAAAAAGTACATATTTAAGCGGCACTGGCAGCGTGATTAGGACGATCAGAAGTGTCGGAAACACAGGTTTGGCTCTCTAATCCTGTCATCTTTCTTTGATTTTGTCCTTTTATGCTGTTGTCCTTTTATGCTGTTGTCCTTTTATGCTATTTTCCGATGGTGCTGTTATATTCCATGGGCTATTTTGCTTTCCATGGCGATTTACACATCTTCAAAACGATTTTATGGTAATCCTGGCAAACACTCATGCAGCTGTCTGGAAATGAAAATATGGCAGGGCTGGTTGGGGTGGGGGATGTGTTTCACAGAATCTTGTCATCTGTACTGACGAAAAAACTGACGGTATGATTTTATGATACAGTTATATGAAAAGTTGGCCATTTAAAGAGACTGTGACATTTCGATGGGGAGACAGTGATCTTGTAAAGAAGAAACAGGGATACTTTGATAGAAAGACGGTTGAAATCTCGAAAGTTACACCATTATCAAGCAATTTCTCGGACGATATCCCATGGACTTTCAGTCACATCCAACACAACATTTTTGCATGTAGATTTCCAGTTCCATCTGTTTCTACGCCGTTTCTGGAATGCACTAAATGGCCTTGAACTAGTGTTTAATCCTGGCTTAATCCCGGTTCGATCCTGATAACTTAGTGGCTTTAAATTTTTAGAACCTTCTCGAAGTTGGGTGTTTCAAATGAAATCGAGCATGTGGCACACATCAACGCATTTGGCGAGATTTTGCCAAGTTTGGAAACACCCAGGCTTTTTCGTTTTTTCTCGCCAGCTCTGCGGGGAATTTCCTCGTGCATTTTCTCGAGAATGGTCCCATTTTCAAACGCACATTCCCCTGAAAAAGGGCGTCACGCAATGAACCGCCATGCATGTGGGCGTATCGTGGCACATCCTTGCATGTTTTTGCATTAATTTGCATAATTTTGCATAACTTTGCATGAATTTGAACAATTTTGCATATCGTTGCATATTTTTTGGAAATACCTACAGATACGTGGATGTTCCTGCGTTGCATCTATGTTGTATCTGCGTTGCAAAGGCCAGCATGATGTGTAAATTGCTCTTTGCGTTCATGTTACATTCTCCTAATCATCTCGTGCATGCGGTGGGCGTTTCTTTTTGATTTTGTTTTTGATTTCCGGGATCTTGGGCGTGCTGGTTTCCCCAAAAAGGAGATTTCAAAATACGTGTTTTAATGGTAAAAGCGTGGCTTTTGGATCTCCATGGCGTAATTCCGTCGCAATTTCAGCTTTACTGTTTTTGCATCTTTAGCCGGGAATTTGTTTGATTCCATAAGAGGATACAGATGCTGGTTAAAAAGTGGAGCAAATAGGTAAAGAAAGCAATTGATGGTTCGACGGTTCGTGGAAAGATTGGGTGAGAATCTTGAAATTTTAATATGAATTTCGAGAATGGGGTTCGGGGAATGTTGGATGAGAATTCTGGGGGTATTTTTTGTGTAAGTTTCTATGAGGATGAAATGTTTCTTTATGAGTATTCGATGAGCCTTCTATGACGATTCCATTAATATTTCATGATAACTCTGGGATATTACTCTCAAGAGGATCCTTCGAAGATTCCTCTCAAAGTTCAAATAAATATTCCTCTTGATATTCCTATGGGAGATCCTAGGGATATTCCCATGAAACTATATCTGGATATTTCTATGAACATTCCTTTTGGGATCATCAAGCTTCTGATCAAAATTGATTAAAATTGATTGAATTTGATTTGAGTATAGAGCCGGTTGATTCAGGCGGAAGAAACAAAGAAGAACTAAAAACGGACCAGGTTATTCGCTTTTTTTTTTTTTTTTTAACTCAATGACTATTCTTTGAATAACCTATGAATATTCAATGATGAGTCTATGGATATTCCATGATGACTCTAAGATTATACACCATGAACATTCTTATGGATATTCTTACTAAGGTTTCTAAGAATATCATTTGAAAGTTCCTATGGAAAGTCATACATATATATTATCTCAAAGTTATACAGTGAAATCTTGTTAAGCGAGATACACCATAAAAGAGAATTTTGGATAAGGCGCGCATGATCCTGCATATATGCAGCTTTGATCCGCGCACGTACTTTTTACATAGCGTGAATATTGGATATTGGGTATCGGTCAGGGTTGGCAATGTTTTCTCCAAAAAATCTTTATCCAATTTTGGTCTCTGAGATGCTTGGATGAGAAATAAGTACATTCAATACCTCAATTTGTCCACAAAATGCTCTTTTACAACTAATTTTAAGAATTGGGATCACCTCTTCAAACTTCAAGACCTATGGGATTGAGTGGTGGCTCTCGCACAGTTGCTGATATGGCAAGCGCCATTCATATTGAAGATGCTTGAAGAACAGATAATTTAACAAGAGTTCTGGAATTATATTGGCGAACATCTCGCCGTAAACGAATTTGATTGCCATACCAAGAGTCTGAGTGAAGATGGACTTTGCTAACTCCCAGCTCACTGTGCTTTGAATGCTCATATGTGCACACCACACCAATATACAGGACAAAACACCCTTATATGCAGTAAAACACTGGATAACTGTTAACGCCCATATTATGGCCTGCAATAATTATTCTATATTAACAAGATTTCACTGTATAGTAATTCTTAGGAAAATGCATCATGGGAACTCCTATAAACAGTTCCATTATGGCCATTGATCTCCTGTTTAAACTTGAATGAAATAAATCAAAGAGTATAAAACCAGCTATTTAAGCCAAGATAAGAAAGAAATAAAAACCTTAGAGAGAATCGCATTATCCTCTTGAGGTCTATGGGTATTTCTTACGTATTCAATGAATATTCGATTCTATGATGACTATAGGATGATATACAACGAAGACTCATCCTATAATTTATATGGATTCTCCCATACACATTCCTATCAGAATCACAGATCTTCTGCTTAAACTTGAATGAAATTGATTAAAACGTATAGACCCGGCCATTATCAGCCGGGAGAAGAAAAGAAAAAGAACTAAAAAAAGCTTCACGTGATTCGCTTGAACTTCATCACCAGAAGCTCGGACAATGCCCGTTCTTTGCATGAAACTGCACCCAGACCACCCGGACCACCCAAAACCCCACTTTCAACCTCACTGGCTGGTGTAGATCCTTTTCTGGGCCGTTCATCAAAAATCTCGCTTTCCTTTGACGACGTCAGCGACCTCAAGCTCAGCCTGCTCCCATTATTAGCGTATCTGGCATAAAAAGTCGAGGTTCGGGGGAGAACCGCGGGGTAAAGATGGCTGTTCAAGTTTGGCGGGTTGAAGTTTGGCGGATTGAAGGTTGGGTGGATGAGTGAGTGCAATTGCGGATTGATCTGGGGATTAATTAGGGTGTGTGACTGAGAATTGGGGTGGATTAGCGAGTTCAACTGAGCATTGGGCTGGGGGTTCAAATTGGGAGTGGAAACCCCGGAAATATTTCTCCTTACTGTGCGTGGACACATTTCGTCTGTCTCGGAAGCCAAACCTGCATTTCTGGCGTTTTTTCTTGCTGCTTTGACCGCCTGGGCCACTCCTTCAAAAGCGAAATCCGTGGGGGTCACGGGACTATCATAGAGGTGTGTAGAATGAGGCGAACTGGACACCAACGGCGGCGCAAAGTCGTGGCCATTTAGGGAACTTCCGTTTGGATTTGAGCTGGAGTGGAAATTGCCATGTGAATTTCCATGTGAATTTGATTGTGAACTTGAATGAGAGCTTGATTGAGAGCGGAGTTTCACTTGAAGATGAGAGGAATGCTGTGACTGAGGGTCCATGTGATTCTGTTTCTGGAGGTTTTCCCCGTTTTTCGAAACATCGATGGACATGGCGAAACTGGCGCTGCTGAGAAGGAAATAGAGCTGCTGGGGCCCCTTATCTGCAAAAAGAGTCACGAGATATTCCGGGGCCTTGGCCACGGCCGAAATAAGGTTTTGCCGAAGCTCAGAGTCACGGGAACTTCCAGAACTCTCTGAAAGTTGAGAACTTCCAAAACTTTGAGAACCTTGAAAACTTTGAGATTTCTCAAAATCACTGAGATTTCTAAAGCCCTTCGAGCTTTTAACACTCTCCTCTCCCTCGTATCTTCCATAGTACCCTTCTTCCATGGAAACACACTCATTGGGGGCCTGGAATCTGGGGTCTCGTTCAGAAAGCCGGAACGTCTCGTTGATAATGTCCACCGAAACCCGCGCCACATCCACGGGATCGTATCCGATCACATCGAACAGAAAACACGCGGCATAGACGAGAAACTCTTTCATCCGACGGAACTTGTATCCTGCAGGTGCACACCTTTTCGAGTCCTCCGAAATTTCAGAATCTTCAGAATCCCCTGAATTATAGGTGCTATTAAGTTCATGCGATGCTACGAGATAATCGTCGATGCCTGGCTCAGATACGTCCCAGTCTAGCGATGCCATAATGTACACCTCCATCTGGTTGAACATCTGTGGAGTATAGTCACACCTGGAGCCACAGAGCTTGATCATCTCTCTTACTCTAGGGAGTCTGAATCTCTGGGTGGGCCCGTTGAACCTAGCCCCACATCCGTACCCCATATCCTTAATGGAGGCGATTTCCATGTGGGGCCGTTCGCTTTTCATATTGGCAAAATGACAATTTCCTCCGTGCACTTTGGCGGCGATCCACACACACGTGGCCATCACGAGCTGGCTCTGGTCCAAAAGGAGAACCCGTTTCAGACAGTACCGGTCGAAAAGCCTCACTGCCCGGCAAAAAACATACGGAATGAGTTTCAAACGTACCAGCAACTTGAGGCCGAAATCCACGAGCTTGAATCTTGCAAGAGGCGTGAGAAACGGCTGGTTGGCTAGTAGTTCCATGTTGGGCCGCGTCCGCAGAACGGCTTCCTGCATCACGTCTCTGAATTCGTCAATGTACTCGTCCACGACCTTGGCATGGGACTGTGTTTCAGATTGGTAGAGAGATGAGGGGTACTCGTACTGGTGGAAGGTCACGTGGCCTTGCGAGTACGACGCGTGGATGTCGAGAGACGCCATTGTGTTTTGGGGAATGTGACGTTTTAAAAATTGGCTGGGTTATGGTATTGTAATGTTCTGGTATGAACGTGGTGGATTAAAGCGAATGGGAAATTAGGTCAAAGAAAGCGTATGGAACACCGAAGAGAAGACCGAAAAGAAGACCGAAAATGCAAAGAATGTGAAAATGGAATAATGAAAAAGATCCGGTGAATTTCTGGGACGGATACACGACGAAGGCTTGGTGTTCTTTATGTCGGTCTGGAATATATGGCTCAGTCTGAGGCTCTCTTTAGTTGTGGATGTAGTCCTGGCTCAAATGCTCTATGTGATTCTCAAATACCAAAATCCAAAACGGCAAGGAGCTAGAATAAGCGGGAAAATGAAGATGGAAAACGGCGCGGGACGGGACACGGACAATGGCGGCCTTTTTAAGCAAAACCCCGTTCGTGGTATTCCCGAGCTGTTTTATCCACCGGTGATCGCCCCATGGCCCGCCAGCGGCCTGCAGACGCAAAACGTGCCCTGGCGCATGCGGCCGCTGCATGCGGCGTGCATTGTTGCCGATGGCATTTCCATTTTCCACGTTTTTTTCTCGTTTTTTCGCCATTTATTAATCGTTTTTCGGTATTCTTTTTTTGTCGGCCTCGCGCCGCGCACTCTGGCCGGACTGCGTAAGCGAGCGTAGCGAGTCGGGCCGACGCAGGTGCGGGCCCGGCCCGCCCATATGCCCGACCGGGCCCGAGAATGCGCGCGTTTTTCCGTTGGCGATATTTTGGTTTTTGCTCTTTTCGCATACGTGGCCAGCATGGGACATTTTTCGGCTGTTTCCGGCGTGACATTCTAGCGTGAAACAGGGGCACATAGAGATTTTGCGAAGATGGAACATAGAAACACGTCCCAAAAAGATCGGCTGATCTTTCGTAATATTTCGTGATATTTCATGATATTGAGATGGCCTTTGAGTGACAGTTAAATTTTTAAAAGACTACGTGGAGAGTCCTGATAATAGGGGTGTCTGATTCTCGTGTTGACTGTTGAAAAACGTGCATTGTGAGATTGTTTCAGATTTCATTGTTCTTTTTTTATACTGTTATTATTTATATTGTGAAGTTCGTATTGTCTTGTGTATTTTGCGGTATGTTTCGGTTGTTGGTATGCTCGCATTATCCTCGATGCGGTGTGCAAAGCTGTGCGCCTGCATATAAACATACCTGCACATACGCCGCATCCATGCTCGGGGATTGGCGTTTCCAGGGCGGGCGCCCATTTCCATGCGGATCGGCGTTTGGAAATGAATCGCATGCTCGGCTTTCCCCATTGAGAAACTGGGGCTTTATGCACCGCGCCTCGTCACGTGATGCGCGTGGGCCGTTCTCGAAAATCTGCCTACTTCATTACAAAAGTCACATAAAAAAAAACAGTATAGATGTTGGAGGGAAAACTAGCTTGATGAATTAATCCTGAAATCTTGAACTTCATAGTGTTTCTCGTGTCTCATATGATTAGCAATGGGTTGCAAGAAGTACTGAAAAGCCATGGCGCCATTCCTTTTTTTAAATATCTCGTGCATGGAACGGCCGACGCCCCACGAGATGCCCTGATTCCTGCATACGGCAGCGGCCCCGCGCCCGACGCGAAATCCAGGGGCGATTGCTTTTTGGCGGCCCCGCATAAGCACCCTAAAATGGCGGGCTGATTCCGGAATGTAATGGAATGTGGACCGTCTTTATAAATTGTCAGTTTCCGTTTTCAAAATATCCGAGTTTTCTCGTTCCAGGGTCGATTTCGAAATGGCAAATGGCTATATGGGGTTGTAATGTGCGAGGTGCTACGTATATCATGTATACTATTTATACTATTTATACTATTTATACTGGGTACCAGTATCTAAAAAAGAAGTGATAAAATGATTGAATCGTGATAAAAAAAAACGCAACCTCATCTTTTCCTCATTCTCCGCTTGAAACATATATTCGAGACGTGTTTTGGGCCGATTTCCCAATGAGGAAACACCTCTAGGCGATCACCAGATCACGTGACCGGGACCTGATATATCTATAATCAGCCATACAAACCTCCAAAAACCCTACAAATAAATATTAGAGAATACGTTTCGCTGCTATATACCCCTATACACCTACATCACGTGACCAGACAGCATCGCCGGCACGCTTAGGTGGATTTCAACGTGCATGCCGTCTTCTAATATACCCTCGTTTATGCACTCCCTTATAATATACTCCCAGTCGCTGGAATACACGAAATATGACTGGAAAGCGGAAACGAAAAAAAGCGCGATGATCATGCCGATCCAGAGACCCATTAATTCCAATTTGCAGAAAAAAGCAAAGAAAAACGCACACGGGAGCGCGATCATATAATATGAGATAAGGTTGAGAATACCTCCGATTTTCTGGCGGCCCTGGCCACGCAAAATTCCCCCGGAAACACACGATAAAAAGTCGTTGATCTGATAAAGAGCCCCGATGATTAGTACGGAGCTTGCGAGCTCGATAACTCGCGGATCGGACGTGTATAAAGAAGCAAAGAAATCACGGAAAGTGAGAAGAAGAAACCCACTGAACGTGCCGAAAAACAACGCTATCCACATTGCGGCTTTTGCAGAAGTCACTGCGGCGTTCGTAGAAGCGGCCCCGATGTACCATGCGATTCTGGTAGAAGCAGCGATCGAAATCGCAAAGGGAATCTGGTATAATAATACACAGGTAGTAGATACAATGGACTGGGCAGCCAACACGTCTGTTCCAAAAGTGGACGCGGTAAAAGTGATGATTTCAAACGCTAGCCATTCTGCTTCGACCATTAAAACCCCTGGAACCGATAAATCGATGATTTTCGACCATTTTCTAAACATCGCCTGATCTGAGAGTTTCTCTTTAGGTATACACTGGAATCCGTTCACTTTTAGCGTATAAGAAAGGAGAAAAACACACATGAGCCAGTTGGTGATCACCACGGCAATCGGAGCACCGATAAAGCCCAAACCCACCTTTTTGTCCCATACTAAAACATAGTTCAACATGGCGTTTAAAGGTGCGCATATAATAAGCACATATGTAGATGCGTGAAAGATGCCTTGCGCTTGTAAAAAGTGTTTAAGGTTTTCGAAAATGATGAATCCGGGTAAGCCGAACGCTAAAACCTTTAGATATTCGCTGGCGAAAAACACAAGCTCGTTTTTCTCTGGTCCTTCTGTTCCTATGATCACCAGAAGTATAGGATGCGAGAAAAACACCCATAATATCAAAATAGGGATATACAAAAGAAGGAGAAGGTACGTGCACCGCACAAAATGGAGACCTACCGTGTTATAATCTTTTCTTCCGTATGCCTGGGCACAGAGTGTATCCAAACACGTGGATACGCCCTGGATTATTGCATATCCACTTATATTAGCAGTCATGGATGAAAGCGAGACTGCTGCAAGTTGAGTCGATCCTAAACGGCCCACGGAAAATACCAGGGCCACTGTGAGTGAATATTGAAGCAAAAACGTGATTACTAGAGGCACGGAGTATCTCATAAGCACGCGGATTTCGGTGGAAAGACACGTTTCGGGTTCTTTTAGGATGGCTCCAGAATGGACCGATAAGAGATCTGAAATGTCCATATTGAGGCGTCCAGTATGGCCATTATGGTCATTAAATTGTGAGAAATTCGAGATATTCGACCGCACTGCTTGGAGAGAACCGGATAAATTACCTACGTTATTTCTCGAGACCGCAGGCTGGAGCACGAAGTCTCGGGATACGATCGAAGCTCTTCTGTTCTGGATATATGCAACAATTTCCGTGTCGTCGATTTCGGAATAATCCAGCGTCCGCAGACCCGGCCGGAAAAGCGGGGTATGTTCTTCTGGTTGTCGAGAAAACATTGTTTTTCTTTTTTTCTTTTTTTTTTTAGAAGGGGGTGGAAGGAGAGTGTGGAGATAGAGGGTATAAAGTGTGGAGGGTGTTTTATGAGGTGGTCTGATAGGCAATGGAATAAGGAAAGAAATGGGGGGACTGGAAAGAGGGGGAGTGGATTTGGAAATGTGAATGTTATTTATTTGAAAAACTTGATTTTCCCGGATTTCTTGCCCTGATACGGGTCTCTATATATATATAGAAATATATACGCTATTTATGTCTCTTGTTTTTCACCGGATCAACAGAAAACACGCCTCAGTGCGGGGCTAAGCCCCAGATAAGACGACATTTTCATGACGCGTGGTGATTCCATTTTGGGAAATAAAGGGAGAGGGAAAAAAAGGGTAAGGTTATATATTCAATTCGTTTTTTTTTATTGGAACTGATCGTGCATTCATTGGTTGGCTGACGCATGAAGGATATGTGATGTGAAGGTCTGGCTAATTCGTGGAGTGGTCCTGTATCTGATGATAATGATGTGAAGAGGCACGTGCGTGCACATAAGGTACTGTCCTAATAAGATTATAAGATGCATCACAAACACACATTCTACTGAGAAAGAAGAAAATGTTATTAGTCGATTGGGTGGAGAACAACTATTTGTTTCCATAATTGATGTCTGATGATACCTTTTTGTAATACTCAGTGTCGTTTTCTGCCCTTTTAATGAGCACATGGTAACCCCTACTCCTCGCAAATACCTCAACCTGCATATAAGCCGACACCTATCGCGCAAAAAATTGCTTCATCGGGACACTCCCCCGACGGCCGACATATCAATAAACACACTGATCCCTACATAAAACGCCCTCCAGACATCATATGATACATATAATACATCTATTCTATTGCTCTATTTCCGGGCCGCACGCTGGCCCATACTTTCTATTCTTTTTCTAATCTTCTTCTCAATCTTCTCTCAAAACTCCTCAAAGCTTACCATGCACTAGATGCTTGATCATGTCTCTTGCCGTAAAATACACCGTTCTGTAGAACGAGTGGAAGTCGAGGGTCAGACACGCCACCGACACGAAACCAAAGGGCAACATCGCGGGAATCCAGCCCTGCGCCAACTCCAACGCAAATGCGCCGCTGGGCATCGCATACTGTTTCACGTGACCTTTTGCCAAATGGTGCTGGTCTCCTGGATAGTAGATTTCTGGGGTGAGGGAAAAAGGCGTCGCCGCCAGCTGGTGGCCGGTCAAGATCGTGAAGTAGTCGTCGGCATAGTGCACTCCCGTGTGTCCCTCGGTGCCGACGGCGGTGCCGAAGAAGATGAGGTACTCACTGATGGAAGCATGCAAAATGAACATCGTGCCCATCGCTCCACCCGCATTATTATACACCCAATCGTCGAAATTCAAGTCGTTGATGAGGCCGGGGTATGCTTTCTGGAGCCTGGGGGCCAAGTCGACCATGATCGCAGTGGCGTTTCCGTCGGGGTGCGCTTCTAACGATTCCTTGACGAGCGTTTGAAGAACGTCATTATCGAAACGGAATCTCGACGGAAGCCACGTGTGGAAACTGGCCTCCAACACGGCGTAGACCGCCACGAGCACGGTGATGAGCTTGATCCACATTTAATGAAAGTCGTAGGAAAAATCCCGGGTGGAATCAAGGGGATTGGTGTGTTTTGCTTGGCCTAGAAATGATTCCTTATATGGTCCGAGCTCAGCTCAGTATACGACGCGGGTCCTGTACGAGCTAAACGACGTGAACGACCGCGATGACACGACATGCAGGCGTTCCGGGGGTGGGGAAGAAGTTCCGAGGCCAGTTCCGAGGCGAACTCCGGGGGTGAGCAGCTGGTGCACGGGTGTATGGCCACAGCTTCATGAGCACGGATATAGGTGAAGAAGTGTATCTGATAATACATGTTTTTCATGCGTCTCGGTTATAATGGATTGTGAAACATGCTATTGTGTGCCTTTCATTTCACCAGTCTCGTAGACTGCTGAGATTTCCACGTACATCCCCTTTTCGGTAGTAATGAAAGCTGTTTGATACTGGCCGATGATGGTTAAATCTTGGCGCTTGACCTGAGGGTAAAGACATTAGAATTATGGCTTACCATTCTCCTGTGAGATTGCATGAAGAAGAATAGCTGAATATGTCTCTGTCTCTGTCGTCAAACTCGGGACAACCCATCATTTTCTGGATTCTTTCTGTCCTTCCTAGTAGTCACCTTTCATCTCTGTCCTCTGTCTATTCTAGGCCTCATGAATGAGACAAGTGTATTTCTTTTTTGGATATGAGGAAAAAGGAGGGAAGGAGCAAGAAGTCTAGTGGAATGGTACAGAATGCACCTTCTTCCACTACGTTAGTGCCGCTCCAGATCTATCTGCGTTCCTTCTGTGTGTGTATCATGTGACACATGTCACGTGAATGTACACTCTCGCTCTGTGACCCCACGATTACTCCCAAAAACTTCACTTTCAACCCACCCAAACACTTTTTACCACCTTAAAATGGCATCAAATCTCTCTCAGGCTGGTCCTGACCTCATCGCAGCGATCGAAAATACCCAGGATGCAGACTCACTTCTCCAAATCTTTCAACAATTTCTCGATACTCTTCAGCACCCAATCTCAGATATAGAAAGCTTCTTATCGCCTCTAAAGGCAGCCGCAAGTCCGGCTCAAACGCCCCTTCTCCGGCTCTTGGAGGTCGAGCTTCTTCTCTTCTTCTCTGAAAATGCAATCAATACGGAAAAAATCGAGAATATTTTTAAACAACTTTCATACCTCTCAACCACAAACTCCATATCCCCTGGCTCGTCTTCGGCCCTCACCATGATCAAGTATAATGACCTACATATGAACTACCAGCTTTTACTTTCGCCCAGGGTGAAACTGCCCCGCTTTGCCGACCTTCTAACGAAAAAAAGCAACATTCTTTCTTTGGTTTCGGGAGATATTGAGTCGGACAACAACCTCGTGATCACACATATCCAGAGAAAGATCCTTGTCTATTTCCTTCTCTGTGACGCGGACTATCGTAAAAAGGGTACTTTGAAAACTTTTAATGACGGCGACATTTCAAGATTATCGTTCTCCCCCGAATTTTCCGCGTACTTCGCTCGCCACGATAAACTCGTCCATATGCAAGAATTCATCGATTTCGTCAACCACCTCAAAACGGAATTCTATCCTGTTCGAGAAATTGCAAGATCCCACGAGAACTTGCTATTGGAAAACCACTTGGATGTGTCGCTCAGCAAACTTCCCCGCTATTATAGTTCCATCAGTCTCTCGAGGGTCCAGACCTTGCTCCTAAGCCCAGGTATCAAGATCGACATTGAAGACCTTCTTTTTCGAATGGTCACAAACAACAAATTCCTAAACAAAGTGACGATCGACCAGCTCTCAGGATATGTTCATTTTGCCGATAAACAGCAGTCATACGGCGAATTCGAGTCGCACGTGAAGAAAGTGTGTGAGACCGTGGACCTCATTTCGACCCTCCAGACAAAGGCCAGTACTTGATAGGATCAGGGCATCCATGGATAAAGGCGGTGGTAAAATAGCAATGGTCATATAGCAAAATCATCTATGAAATAGCAATCTACTTCCTCAGCAAAACAACGGTATCTTTGGGTATCCATCACTTATCGTACTTGCTGAACTCGGGTTTCCAGTACTGTCTCAACACAGGCGCATTCTTGCCGATCTCCGTGATCTTCTGCACTTCTGAATCCGCCAACTCGAAGTCGAAGAGGTCTACAAACTGCACGATTCTCTCCTCCTTCGACGACGTCGTCACGGGCAACACGCCTCGTTGAAGCACCCACCTCAACAAGACCTGGGCGGGCGTTTTCTTATAATTGTCACCCAATTTTTCTAAGTACTCATGAAGCTCTCCGGGCTGGCCCTTGGTGATAGGGCCCAAAGGAGAATACGCCTCGATCTGAATACCGTTGTTTTGTGAGAACTCAACAATCCCGGGGGTCTGGTCCTGGAGGTACGCGTTGAACTCGATCTGATTCACCACAGGCTTGATCCTCGCGATGGCTAAGATCTCCTCGAGGTCCTCCACACGGAAATTGGACACGCCAATGGACTTTGCCAAGCCGTCATCTACAATCTTCTCCATTGACTTCCACGCCTCCTGCAACGTGAACCCATGAGCTTCCTTGGCCACAAAAGGCAGGTGGAGCAAGTACAAGTCGACCTGGTCCGTCTTCAACTGGTGTTCCAAGTGGAATTTCAAGGAGTCGTATGGCAAGCCGTGCTGTGAAAACACCGCGTGGCTCGCGTCTCCCACCAGAAACTTATCCGTGATGAAAAGCTTCGACCTGTCAAACGCAGCAAGCGCCTCGCCCAACTCGAGATCCGTGTTGTAGACCTCAGCGGCGTCGATGTGCACAAAGCCCTTTTCAATCGCTAGTTTCAATGTTTCCACCAATTTCGTGTCGACGTCGTTCTGCCCGTATTTGAACCACGCTGTTCCTAGACCGTAGGCGACGGCGGGCGCTTTTTCGCCGTTGGCCAACTCAAATTGCGATCCCTGCAATGTCATTGTGTATTAAAGGTGGTAACTAAAAGAAATATTATTTAAAAATTGGAGTGGAGCAGAATCGGGTTGTTCTATATAGCTTTATGTAGCTTTCGTGATGGTATGTGGCAGAGGTGTGCTTACTAATTTCGGAGCGCAACCTAGCAATCGGCCTAGAGGTTAAGGGGTCGACTGCGATGTGTGGGGTACAAACCTATGAAGGATTAAATAGAAGGGAAAGAATGAATAGAGGGAAGAAGAATGAAGAAAGAAGAAGAAGTAGTACTGAAAAAACGAAATTCAGAAAGGGGGAATCAGGGGCTTTTTATATCATTTATGAAAGAAATATGGCTGCAAAAACATGGCTGCATTTCGTGATGAAAAAAACTGTGGCTCGATCAGAGGGTTGTCATTCTAAGGCGCGATTAAAAAAGAGGGGGGCCAGGAAAAGACGTACGCCATAGTTGTGTGAATTGCTGTTCTCAGGGGTAAAACTAGTCATGCTTTTTCGATTATCGTACTTTTGCTAAATTCGTTACTCTTATTATTATTCTCATTACTTTTGGTATGAGGCTTGATTCGTCATCCACATTCACTCTCGCTGCTCTCGTGCGGTATTCATGCGGTATTCACACGCCCGGCGTCAACTCTAGAGCTATCTTTCAATCGTCTGCAAATTAAGCAACACGTCTTATAAATAACATAAGCAGTATAGGTATTACCTGCGGTTATCCGAGCGACTCGCGTGCAGAATCAGATGTGAAGTGAGAATCATTCTACACGCCAGCATGAGAATTGAAGGGTATGTGTTGCTAAGGCATGGTTGGCAACGCGCTTTGCGATGTCGCGAAAAGGTAAACTGGAGAAGGGTTATAGCCCAGCACTCGCGTTTGAGTCGCTTTTTTGAATTCTTCTGGAGTTTTTTGGAGACTTCTGAAGTTTCCTGGGGTCACCTGGGGTTTCCTTGAGTCTTCTTGAGTTTCCTGGAGTTTCATATGGTCTCTTAGAGTCTCTTAGAGTCTACTCGAGTTTCCTTTGGTCTCTTTGAGTCTCCTTGAGTCTCCTAGAGTAACCTTGACTTTCCTTGAGCCTCCTCGAGCCCCTAGTGTCTAGAGTCTCCCGGAATAGCTTTCATTGAACTTCTCCACATACAGAGACTCCCGAAAATGGGTGTGTTCATAGGACCTAGTACATGCCCAGGCCAAGCAGCAACAAGGTGTTAGCCACCAGGAAGCTGTTGGGCGTGCCCATGACGCCGTGACTGGTGCAGCGCAACGGCGACGAGCCCAAGAAGTCGCCCTTCTTTTTGAGGGGCTCTGCCCCCGCGTCGTCGATGCTCTCGTCAATGGTCTCGTCGCTATGTGCAACGGGGTGCGGGTGGCCCATCTGCTGCAACGCGCGGCTGGCGGCTTTGATGGGCGTGCGCAAGATCTTGTTCACGGGCGGGAGCCGCTGGAGGTGCGTGTTTGTGAGGGGGAGCCGCTGCAGGTACGAGTTGTAGAACGCCGACAGCGGCTTGATGTGATATAGTTTCATGCTGGTTTCAGCGGCGGCCGCTGATTTGTTAGCCGCCGCCGCTGAATTGTTAGCCGCCGCCGCCCCTGAATTAAAACACGGCGCATCGGAAGCGGAGCCCGGGTTCTGCAAGTTTACATTCACCGACCTTGTGAAGCTCGGACGCCGCAGCAACAGCGTGTGCAGCCGCGTCTTGGCCACGCGGATGTCGGGGGACGCCGCCATCGCCGCGTCGCGCTTCAGCTTCACTTTGTAGAACGCCAACTGCAAGCGGATCTTCAACTTGGTCGCGGCCAAGTCCGCCTTGACGTTGCGGCTGCTGGTGATCTTGTACTCGGAGAAACTGTCCATTTTCCGTGCGTGTGCGCTGGCGACAGACGCGGTTTTTCTCGAGCTCGGCGCCAACGTGCTCATGGACTTGACAAGGCCGAGTTTCGGCGTGAACGACGCCATCAGGAACGGCGCGTGGTCGGTGTTATTGATGTGGATGCGGTTTTTGGCGCTGAAATTAGTGTGGGCGGGAGACGCGACGTTCACGTTGACGGGGGCCAAGGCAACACGTGTGGAAGGGGTCGCCGAAGAAGGCATTTCGCTATTTGGTATGTGAAATGGTTTTTTTTTGTTTGTGGGAAAGACAAACGGGCGGCCTATTTGTCTTGGGAGTAGACTGGCTATGCTATGGAAGGTGGACGCGTTTTCAAAACGAAGCGGGTACACAAACACGAGATTGACAAGAAACGGCTCGAGATGCACGGATTGAGCACGTGGGTCGAGGATTGGAGTGTTCAGTGAAATGACAAACTAGATTTCTCGAAGAAAAACACGTCGCTTTTCTTGTTTGACCTGGTTGTTCGTGGATGAGATTTCAGCACGACGTCTAGCACAGACACGTAGAGGAAGGTAAGAGAGAACGTGATTAGAGTGCAGAAGTAGGGCGTGCGAGGACTGTCCGTGACGGTTTTCCTCTTTTTTTCAATGCAGATGACTATCCCGTTGTTTTTCTGGATGTTGTTTAGTATCACGAAGAAAAGAGAATCCCAGGTTAGACGAACGGGTGCGTCTATGAGAATCGCGTACCGTATCCGGTCACCAGAAGCAAGCGAAAACAAAACAGAATGCAAGATCTCGCACAGATGCCGCGGGCGCGTCTGTTTACATCCGCCTGTACATACTGCATATATCTCGTCCGCACCGTGCGTCCGCGGCTCTGATTGGCCACTACGTGCAGCCCTGCGTCGCTTCGTGCGTCAGGCAACGTCCCGTCGCATTAAGCCCCGCAAGTCGCCCACGAAAATCGGCTTTTCCGCGTCTTCCACGTAGTGTGAAAGAGACTGACAATGTAAAGAAATTTTAGGTGGGAACAGAGGGTTCATTACAGCTGCTCTTAAAGAAATAAACGGGGAAATTTTAGTGATTTTGAATGCAATGGCTTGCTTTTCCAGGGTTTTTCGTTAAGGGTATAGCGCACGTCAAACCATGAACTCTAATCCACTGGGCGTGGGTTTTCAAGAGCGTGAAGCTCATGGTGCCGAGGCCCTGGGCAAGGGAAATCCCCTCTACGTGTCCTTCTTTGTGAGCCCTCCCAAGTGTACATAAAGTAGGTGACATTCTTAGTAAGAATCACTTTCTGATAATGAAAGAGTGATTGCGATGATAGAAACGAGAGTCTTCTTCTGATTCCTTTGTCCGTTTTGTCTTGCTATCGTTTCTTTCATTTTGCTCGCTGGCGGCCTGCCCTGACTTAGGTGCACGCCCGCTTAGCGCCATACTGCGAGCTCGTTCCGACCCAACATTTCTCGTTCAACCAAGAAATCAACCTTCACATGATTGGCGATGAGCTTCTTCCACTAGATTCTACTTCTATTTCCAGACAATTGGTTTTTAACTTCAAATTTCTTAAGTCACTCTTGATGAGGCTCTGAGCTGTTTTGTCCTCTTGTATTTCTCGTTAGATCCAATACGTCATAGGGCGAGGACGCGACCCTGTTGTTAGAAATTACAACGCACTCGTCATGTATATAAAGTATATGTGCAGGACG
Organism: Metschnikowia baotianmanensis; assembly: GCA_030565705.1. Lineage (NCBI taxonomy): Eukaryota > Fungi > Ascomycota > Pichiomycetes > Serinales > Metschnikowiaceae > Metschnikowia > Metschnikowia baotianmanensis. The sequence continues at coordinate 67,790 of JAJMCI010000055.1, forward strand.
ATGTCGATGGATGGCGGTGAAAATTCTTCACCCCATTCCCGACACCGGTCTTAGCACCTCACCGTTTTAATAAGACACCAGAAGGCCATTGTCCTTCAAGATATAGTCAATCATTGCCTGTGTATACGTAAGCGCATCTAACTAAA
>JAJMCI010000056.1:0-66834 GCA_030565705.1 Metschnikowia baotianmanensis
GGCGGCCTCTACAAGTACAGGTACTACATCTACGGGCTCTCCTTCGTGATTCCGTTGGCCATGGCCAGTTTCCCTTTCATCGGGGTGGGGTACGAGTCCTTCGTGTGCTGGTGCTACTTGCCGCAACGCCCGTTCTGGTATCGGGCGGCGTTGAGCTGGGGCCCCCGCTTCACGATTGTCGTGATCATATGTACGGTGTACTTGCTGATCTACTTCCATGTCTTGCGTGAATTCCGCCTTTTGGGAGGCGCGTTCTCGACAATGCACCGCCAGAAACTCGAAGGGCCGCTGAGCCCGGGAAAAGACGAAAAGCCGTCGTTTTTCTCCGCACTTGTGTTCTTCCTCAAGGACGTGCGCATGTACCTTTTCCCCCAATACTTGAGCCAGAACTCCGGCAGACGCAGAAGCGCCAACTCGCCCTCCACGGACTCGAACTCCAACTCCAACCCCGAAAGTTCTGCCGAAGAACCTAAGAACGAGACGCCAGGCGGGCCCTTGGACCTCGAAAACAGTTTGGGCGACGCGGAGTTCCAGGCCGCAAACCTCCGAAGCTTCCAGAAGCGGCAGAAAGTGATTGAAAAGCAAATGACGTCCATTTTTGTGTACCCGCTCGCGTACATGTCGATCTGGTTCTTCCCCTTGGTGTTGTACTGCACGCAGTTCTATTATGAGCAGAGGCGTGGCCCTGTGGTGTGGCTCAACTTCATCTGTGCGTTTGTCCAGCCGTTCATGGGCTTTGTGGACTCCAACGTTTTCTTTTATAGGGAGCAGCCGTGGAAGTATACCATCATGCGCAACTTCGAGCGGGACAACGCCAGCAAACTCGACCTCGCGTTGGCGCCTGGCGCCAGTTTCGGCGATTCCGAGTCGACCACCACGTCCGCCAGATTCACAAAGAGCTCGTTGGCTGCCAGTATGCACGTTGACATCAACCAGTACTCTCGCTGGCGACAGTTCTTGTCGAAGTGCCGTCTTCCACTTATGCTGCTCCCCACAAGAGACAATATATCGCGGTTTCAGGCAGAGCACCTCAAACGAAGATTGAAGGCCGTGAGAGAGGCTGAAAACATGGCGAGGGATGCGGCAGAAGACGGCCGCCCGCCGGAGGAAATCGACGGTTTGCGGGCCAAACACGATTTCTCCAACTTGTTGGATGGCGACTTGGACTTTGTCAATAAACTCGACAGGTACTCTCTCAGTTTCTCGAACGATAGCAGAAAGCACTCGTTGACATCGGTCAATCTCTCTGGCAAAGAACGGCGGCCCAGTGTGGCGTCGATCTCGAACAAATCGTCGCGCTCTCGTCGTATGTCCGTATTTGAAGGGCTGGCCCCTATTCCTGAGGACGGAGCATACGTGAGGACCCCCGCCAAAGCCATGACGCCGACTCCCAGGAAGTCTTTACAAACGACCGAATCTTTCGGCGAGGACGAAGAGCTTGACTTATTGGATTTCTTGGGCAGAGGCCCGCGCTGATACGGCAATGGCAGCTCTGTAATATTAAAAAAACAAACAACCAAGAGCCTGGCCACGGGCACGACATCTCTGGAGCTTCTTTCAGAAAGCTTTCACAAATCTCGCAGAAAGCTCTCAGAAAGCTCAGAGATACAAAACTATCTAGACACATGTCGCATATCATATCTACTAATACTACATTCTTACCTAATAGGTCTTTCCACCCGGGAAGACCGAAGACTGTGGGACATCCCCTGGAACCAAACAGACAGCCCACCTACGGGAAACACATTGCAATATCATTATTGTTCATTCCACTCTAATTAATTTTCATTGGAATCCTGCATCAAGCAGTCTCCACGTGTTTCTCCTCATGCTTGATGGACTCGATGCCGCCCTCGTCCTCCGACTCGCCAAGCTCCTCCTCATAGATGGTATCCCTATCCACGTCGAAATCCGCTCCTCTGTTTTCGGGCCCGAAAAACGTCATCACCATCACGTATGCGAAAACACACGCAATGAAAATACTCATCACTTTAGAGTAGTCATACGCCTGCTCGCCCGACTGGGTGATGATAGGGAATCGCTCGCCAATCGTCGCCTCGATGGTGGAGGAGGCAGACGATACCAAATTACCCAATTGGTACGATAAGCCGACCACCAAGGACCGATAAGCCGGAGGCGAAAGCTCGGATAAATGGATCGGAATCACGCCCCACGCGCCCTGCACGCCGGCTTGCATGAAAAAAGCACCGGCGTTGATGGCGCTGCTTCTCAAGTACGCCCATGGGTAAATCATGGCGCCGCCCAACACAACCGCAAGCATGATGGTGAATCTGCGGCCGATGAACGTGGATGCATGGCCACACACGGTTCCGCCGAAAATGGCGCCGAGATTGGCCACGGAGTTCGTCACCGTGGACCGGTCCTCGCCAAATTCTAGCTGCTTCGAAAGAAGCGTGGGGTACAAGTCCTGCAGGCCGTGCGACATGAAGTTGAACCCGGCCATCAAGAACACACAGTAGATCATCGTGAGCCAGTACTTGCGGAACGTCTGTTTGGTGTCGTCACTCATCTGGTACCATTTGAGGTGGGCGCTGAGCTGTCTTTTGGCCTCGGCGTCGGCCCTCTGTCTGCGATAAGTGTCTGTCTCTGGAAGACACAATCTCCAGATGATGAAGAGCACCGGAGGACACGCGGCAAACCAGAACAACGCTCTCCAGCCATGTGGAGTATTGGGCGTGATTGCCCTATTGAAAATCACCGCCAAAAGGTAGCCAAACGCGTATCCCTCCTGGAAGATTCCGGATAAAACACCCCTGCATGCGACCGGGGAATCGTCCAACGATGTCGCCAACGAGAATCCGTAGACACCTCCCATGGCGACTCCAAAGAGCGCACGCACGCCGAGAAACTGCTCGTATGTCTGCACAAACGCCGTTCCGATCTGCAACACTACAAGCAAGGACAAGTTGATCACGTAGGGCCACTTGCGGCCGTATCTGTCACCCCAGTACCCGAAAAGCAATGCGCCCACTGACCGCAACATCAACACGAGGGTGATCCCCCACGTGACGTCGGCCACACTGCGATCGAAAGATCTCGCCATCGCACTTGCGTTCAACGAGACGGCGAAAAAGTCCACCGCGTCCCATGTCCACGCCGCGAAACCCATGAGGAAGAAGTTCCAGTTCCGCAACGACATGTGCTTCAATTCCCCGAACGGATTAAGCATCTCGCCCCATGTATACTGAGCTCTTTCCTCCTTGGTGGTGATGAGAGTCGAGAACCGTGTTTTGAAGTACTTCTTGATTGAACGAGAGGTCAAGGAGGGTGCTTTGACTGCACGTTTGTTGTGCTCTCTTACGCACTCGGAGTGCGCAGAGGACGTCAACGAGCGAGTCATTATTAAGAGTGAGTAGTTGTTAGTATTTGGATAATGGTGAAAAAAGAATTACATCTGCAATGCAAGCAGACGCGTTGCTTTTAAGTTCCGAGGGTCTGGCAAAATGTCGCCATTGCTGTTTCATCTCGAGTGGACCCACTATCACCGTCCCAAATGGGACCGACCCCACAAAATGGTATCCCGGGGAACCTGTGTGCAGGATCCACGCAGGGACCCATGCAACCTGCGCGGGTTGCAGTCTCAGTTTTGGAAAAAGTGGGGGTGTTTGTGGAGACGTGTCGCACGGGATTAGCCGGGAGATCCCGTGACGAAGCGGTCAAATACATGGGGTGATTTTAAACAATTTGGACGTGCATTTCTATGTTTCTTATGATCGTGTTTTTCGTGATTTTAGATGTTTAGTCTATCATTTTTTTCTGGTATAAACTCGCCAAGAAGGGCCGCGTAGCGGACGTTTTAGAGCTGTGCTTATCCATGCCATATTTTGGCAAGTAGAGCCGGGGGGTTTTTTCTCATTTTTTTTTTCGATATATCAGCCCCACTACATTGTTGGGCCAATTGCACAGATTAAACTCTCTATGCGTATCGCCATTGGCCAAGATAGTGCGGGGAGACATTCTTATCTTTTTTTTTCTCCGGGGTAGATCGGGAACTCAACGAAAGTGGCAATTTCTTTATGTCAAGTTTTCTTGGTACCAAGTTTCCGAAAATCTCACCGGGATTCTCCGGGATACAAGTGCATTCAATCAAAAAGGGCGGGGTATGGCTAATGATAGAAGTTCGGCCGAAGGAAACATAAAAGAATTGTACGACTTGTTAAATCGCCCAAAAGATATATCCTGTAAGCGAACACACAGCGGATATGGCATGGATTATTCCCATGAAAACTCTGTTCCTGTATAGCTTGAGGCCTAATATCTTATAATCTATATATCATACAAAGTATGAAATAAAGCATAGCGGTGTCTTGAAACAGATTTGGTGAAAAGACAAATTCAATTGAAAGTGAAAAATTTAGTGCTCTCTATCAAAAATATTTTTGCGATAACAAAGGTGGAGTGTTTGGTACTACCGAAGAAGGGAATAATCATTCTACAAGTATCGCACACTATTCCAGATTCTGTTTCCCAATATTTCTTGATCAATCATATAAAGCGAACTTTCCATGTCTCCTACCCTCATATCAGTTATTTGGGAGAACACTCATAACATGGCACTCGACAACAGGTGCAGTTTACAACGTATTCCTATAGATAAAATTCTATAGATGAATTCCTATCGATTAACATCAAATGGAGAGAATGATACTGTCCTATAGCGGGCGAGTTGCTTTCATGCTACTAACAGAAATAAAAGGAACTACTAGCCTACTACTGTAGTCAACATGGCCGACCAATTTGTGATGGATTCTTTGCGATCTGGAGTCTGCCTCATTATCATACCATAGAAGGTGTGTACCATGATAGTCCAGACGGGTTTAGGCAAAAGCAATCTAGGTCAGCTTTTCTCTTTTTGATAATTTCTTCATTTGTAAGTGTCCCTCAAAAAGTAGATCATTCTCTTTTACCCCCACTATACGCACAGCCCACACATCTGATCAGCTATCAATTGACAAGAGCACAATCTGTATGTTGTGCATGCGAGACTCGAATTTTCATGAAAACCTGTTTCTTCGTCATACTAGCAATTGGGCTTCGCAATGCGTTTGAAAAGAAGGAAAGTATCTGCCGCTTGGATGGTTTCAATTATCGCATTGGCCAAACTTTTTGATAAATACCATTGTTTCAACACGTATGGCCAAGTTCAGAAGTAATGCCTCGATATATCCGGATATTATATTGAACCTGGATAATGTAAGATCTCAGACCCAGCAACGATCTCTGGCAATTTACAATACAGTACTACATGCAAGATCGGTTAGCCTTCCATCTTCCTGCTTTTGCTTTCAAATACATGGTTTTGGACGTATCTAGGAATACGATTAATCGCTTTGAAACTGGATCTCTTCATGTATAATATCTTCTTTCTTTATTACCTGTCTTGATTGCCTGTCTTGATTGCCTGTCTTGATTGCCTGTCTTGATTGTCTCTCTTCATCCTATCTTTTTATCTTCTCTTGTACTTTCTCTTAGTCGTCTCATTATATCATCTCTCATTCTTCTCACTAATCATTTCCTCTCTTTCCTTCCCCTCATTTCATCCTCTTTCTTTCTCCTCATATTATCTCCACATTCCACCTCAGACCCTCTCCAAGAACTTGTCCTCTGGCTTCACGGAGATCTGCACCACGTCATTCTTCTCCGGTTCCTCTTCATAGATCTCATCTCTGTGCACGTCGAAATTAGCGTTTCTATTTTCAGGACCCAAAAACACAACAATAACCAAGTACGCAAGCACACACCCCACAAAGATGCTCATCACTTTTGCGTAGTCGTAGCCTTTTTTCCCCGTGACGGTTGTAATAGGAAACTGTTCGCCAATCGTCGACTCGATTGTAGCGCTTGCCGACGAGATCAAATTGCCGATTTGGTAGGTTAATCCGGTGGCCAAGGACCGGTGTGCCGGTGGCGAAAGCTCGGATAAATGAATCGGAACCACTCCCCATGCGCCCTGGACTGCCGCCTGCATGAAAAACGCCCCTGCTGTTATGGCAGGTCCCTTGGTAAATGCCCACGGATATATCATCGCTCCGCCAACGAGAAACGCAATGATCATCGTGATTCTGCGGCCTAGAAACGTCGAAAAGTGGCCACACAAGATTCCCCCGAATATTGCCCCGGCATACGACATGCAGTTTGTCAATGTAGACTGGTTGGAGTTGAACTCGAGCTGTTCCGTTAAAAGCGTGGGGTATAAGTCCTGAGACCCATGCGACATGAAAGTAAAACCCGTCATCATCAACACTAGGAAAATGAGCACGAGCCAGTACACTCTGAACACGTGTTGGGTGTCTTTACTGAAACACCAAGATTTGCGAGGATTGTGGGTTTCTTTGTTTTCTTTTATTTTTTTCTCTTTTTTGGCTTCTTTGGCTTCTTTCTCTGCTCTCTGGAGAAGATATACGTCCGTTTCGGGGAGTAATAACCTCCATATGATAAGAAGGACCGGCGGACCGGATGCAAACCAGCAGAGGGCCCTCCATCCATGGGGCGAGTTATACGTTAGAAGACGGTTGAAAAGTACAACCAAAATGTACCCTAAAGAGTACCCCAGCTGGAACAATCCCGATAATACACCCCTACATGCGACAGGGGAATCTTCGATGGCCGTGGCTAGCGAAACTCCGAAAACACCACCCATAGCTAGCCCAAAAAGCGCTCGGACAGCCAAAAACTGCGCATATGTTTGAACAAAGCCAAGGCCGATTAAAAGGGCCACGAGCATCGCTAGATTGATGACGTAGGGCCATTTGCGTCCATACTTATCGCCCCAGAGCCCAAAGATAAGCGCACCGACAGACCGCATCATAAGCACGATGGTGATCCCCCACGTGATGTCTTTTATACTCACATTCAAGCTACGGGCCAAATTGCTGGTGTTGAGGTTCACACATACAAAGTCAACCAGATCCCATACCCACGCAGCAAAGCCCATGCAGAAGAAATTCCAATTTTTTAAGGTCATCTTTCCGAGCTCGCCAAATGGATTGAGCACCTCGGCCCATGTGTATTGAGCACGTTCCTCTTTTGTGACTAGCAAAGTCGAGAATCTAGTACATAAGTACTTTCTGATAACTTTGGGGGTTAGTTTCGGCGGCTGGACTGCGTGTTCATTGTGGTCTCTAAGTGTTTCATTTTGAAGAGTAGAAGAGGAAACCGACGACGGCATTTAGGAAAGTTTCGGAACTTTGTCCTTAACTCTAGATTCTCTTTAATAAAAAGAAAATGTCAAAGCTATCCCTTGAAGAAGAATGCTTGATTGTATGTCTCGCTTAGAATGGACGTTCAATTCTAAATATTGAGAATGTTACCTTAGGAGAGATGGTCGGTTATGTACCTCCAGATTACTGTGTCCTTCTTACTTAGCCGTATTTCAAGTGCTACTCCGTTTCGGAAAAAAGCGAATTTTTGATTTACCCCACATTGCGATGAGGTGCATATTGGGTGATTCGTAAAATGTGACCTCGAGTTGGTTCAGAGATATCTTGTATAGGTGTACTTTTTGAGCTAACAAGGTAACTCTTGAGCACCTCATTAATCGATGTATCTATCAGTGAAAAAGTGAAAGTCAAAACGAAACCGGGACAATACGGCGGCGATGTTAAATGCAGAATTTCAGGTACAGGTGACATATTTCTGTACACCCCGCGTCTTCTGCACAGGTGTCCTTCATAGAGCATTGGGCTGGATTTAGTTCGCACAATTTATTGTAAAGTATCGGAAAGAACCGGCCCGATGATAATCTCGAAGATGTGGAGATGAATTGAGTTCAGGGCTATAACTTTGCATTTTAGCGAGTTGTTTTATGGAGCTGATCACATATTCATTTGCTGTTGTATATCCTCTCATAACCTGCACACTATATAAGAAGATAAAAAAACACTTGTGCTGAGAGAAGTGTAGGATGACCACCCAAAAAGGAAAGTGGAGAGGAGTAAGCATGTTCTTCTATAGGATTTTGGCGTTCAAAGAACGAAACCGTGTTTTATGATGCAACGTTTTTTCATGATTAAGGATTTTGAAATCCGGAATGAGCAAATCATGATGAAGGTTCATCGTGAACCAGGATGAGATCAGGTCGGAATTATGAAAGGGTTCGTTAGACGTGATCTGTAATTGGATCACAGGTTTTGTTTATAGCTGGAAAGAGAAAGTTGTCCTGTTTTCGGGCTAAAAGGGCCATCTTTGAGCTCCTCTAAATTTGTAAAGTGTCAAAGATACATATGAACTTGTTCAACATTAGTTGCGGATATGACTCTAATCAAGACCGTATTGATTAACCAGTCTCGAATTGGATCACAAACTTTATGTATAGCTGAAAAGAAAAAAGTGTATAGTTTTCGGGCTAAGAAGGCCACTGTGGTGCTCCCCTTCAATCAATGTATCTATCAAAAGAGATCAACACGTCAAAGGTCGGTTTTCATCTATCTGATCCACCAATTCATGCGAGGTTTTAGCTATATAGCTTTATTGAGCACCAGATTGGAAGACCATGGATGATAAAAACTTTCCTTTTCATAATAAAGTGATGGTTTTTGTGAAGTTGATTTCATGGAGATGATATCAAGCAGCATTCTTATGAATATGGAGCAATTGCTCATCAAGATTGCGGATATGAGCGGCTTTCAACTGGGGAGCATCTTGGACATAATGAATGAAATGTGCAAGTGTTTCAGACCCTACTTCTTCATGTGGGTGTCCATTCTCTCACTTCCTTAGCGAATACGCATGTCTCTATGGCTTCATCTAGTTCCTCTTGAGTCATGGCCGCTTAGATGAATTAGAGCAAGCCAATGACAAAGCAGACTCTCTTCTCAAGGGGAGTAATTGAGTTGACCTCTCCCTGAGGATACGCATCACATTATCTACATTTTTGTTGCATTTTCTGACAACTTCAATGTCTTGCAAAGCATTAGTCCAGTTTTTCTGAGTTGAAAACGGTTTTATGTTCCTTTACCTCAAACACTCCTTAAAAGGTCCTACAGTTGTGGGCAAGAAAATCTTCTTTTGATCAGGCTGGGCTTGTTTCATACTTTAAAACAAGCGGCGCCTATTCTCAAAGTTCGTCTTCAGGACTAGGCAAGTAATGAGTCGCAACTAGATACAGAGACTAATATATACAAGACTGGGCATTTCATGAGAGTAATTGTCGAGCGTGTTAAGTAAATGTGCACGAAAAGCTCTTTGTATTTCACAAGCAACTTGATATCTATGCCGCAAAAGTGAATTGGTTGGACTTTCAGCGCCTATGGTGTATGTGCGGTATGGTTTCTGTCATGGTCTAGTATTAAATGACGTTCTTTTGCCACTCTTAGCTTGAGTACCCATTTTTGGTTTCAACACCATCTCGGTGCCCTCTCGAAAAGCTAGGCATCACGGCTCTAGACCCTTTGGGAATTAGAATAGGAATAACCATGGAGTAAATTAGTATCTAGAAGGTCATAGATTTATGGTGAACATCAAGAGCCCAGTACGCTCATTTTAGGTGAGATTTGTGCAACGGATCCAAACAATGGTGGCGAGAGATTGGGTTCTCTCTCAAATACTATGAATTTCAGAGAGATGTTAGCGCCAACTTTCATCTCACACGAGAACTTCAAAAAGTTGAATTGTCTTGTTAATGCCGTCCGAAAGGTATATTTTGGAAGATGGCGGAAGTATTCCTCGGGTGGATTGGTTCCAGATTCACTGCCCAGGTAGAATACAAAACAAAATGCATAGAAAGTGATTCATCCATTGAGTTTCAGGCAGAATTCATCTCAACATAAAGTTGAGGTCAGGTCGGAATAATGGAAGATAATTAGTTACGTGTTACCTCGAGTTTGTCAGGTAGGACATAACCACACGCACATTGACGACTTGTCTCACTAGACGAGTAACCTTTCGTCTAAACGCAAATCACCTCTCGTCTAAATGCAAATCACCACGTGGACTTATACCTTTTTACTATATAAGCGACACCCCCATTGAAGACTGATCGCCTTTTTTTCATATCCTTTATTTATAACTTTCACAACCACATATTTTATCACCAAGTCACTATCGTCACTTACTGCTCAGATAACTCTGACAGAGTTGGACTAGAGGCTATATGTATAGCTGAAAAAAGGGCCTTTGCGATTTTGGGCGAGGCTGGTAATTTTGATTTCCCCTTTAATCAATGTGTCTTACAAAAAAAAAAAAGGAGTAAAGGATGGAATAAATAAAATGAAAAATCATGAGCGCAAATCACGGAATTGCACCCAACTAGGAAGGAAGGAAGACCAAAGCATCGTGGAAAGAGTGAAAGCCATGAACAATTTGGGTTGCTGTCACAAAGCAGAAGAAATAATATTGTTTATTTGGCCGCTTTGGGGAAAATATCTTGTTCAATGTCCCACTTATAAGCCTCTAGACATATCAGGAAACGTTAGAATGTTTTTACCCTGTACTTTAATGTGAGTGATATCACGAAAGCTGACCCGGTCAAAAACCCACAGTTTTACATTGAATAGCCAGCTCACGATTCGGCTTGTTCTGCAAAGGGCAAGCTGAGGGCGTGGTAGAGACATTTTTCCAGCGAGAGTCGTGAACATGTCAATCATAGGAAACATTACCTCTTTGGGCATGTCCATGCGAGACTCTCACATTTACCACGACATGCGTGAGTTATCCATGCTCCAACGCTCACAAATCACCACGCAAACGAGTTTGAAGAAATGGCAAAGGTCTCTCAGGCTTTTTTAGAAATTTCGTTTGACCTCAACTTGTTTTTTCTGACAAATTATCTCAAAACCACGGAGTTCGGGACTGTTCTTGGCACACCGAACTTCTCGCCAAGCCGTTCCGTACATGCAGGAGACAGCAATCTCGCCGCATTAAAACAAGATCGCAGCCATCTCATCGGTTCTCGAACCACGAACCTTCTCTCACTTTTCAAACACCATCTATAAAGCCGCGAGATCTCGTCATCTCGATCGCTTGATTTTCCAAACGACGCGACTATTCAAAGTGATTTATACGGCAAACAGCACTCATTAGATGTCGCATTCACAAACCGTCGAGCCAGGTTTGGGTATCAATCCATCTCACCTGGAACAATCATCCACGCCACCGAAAGATGCAGGATTTCCGTCCACGATTCCCCAAGACGACCCAAACGATTTCTCCGGAAAGCAGCCCAAGAAATTCATCCAGAGTGACGCCGGTGACGGAACAACGGCAGCAGACCAGTATGTGCAGGGCGCCCGACTTCCGGTGATTCTTGCCAGTGTAGTAATTTGCATGTTCATCGTAGCGCTTGACCAGACGATCGTGTCGACGATCTTGACCGAGGTTTCCGCTGAGTTCGACTCGTTTTCGAAAGTCGGCTGGCTCACGTCGGCATTTATGCTCCCTGTAGCCTGTTTGGCTCCTTCATATGGCAAAATCTCCATTGCGTTCGGCAGAAAGTACACGTTGTGCATTGGAATCGTGATTTTCGAGATCGGCTCGCTTGTGTGTGCCCTCGCGAATAGTATTGACATGCTTATAGGCGGGAGGGTGATCCAAGGTCTTGGTGGAGGTGCAGTCCAGGCGATGGTGGTGGTGATTATTTCGGAAAGTGTGCCCATAGACAAACGAGCACTTTCGATGTCGCTCATTGGCATCACGTTTTCCGTGGCCTCCGTCAGTGGCCCCTTTATCGGGGGAGCATTCACCTCGCACGTGACGTGGCGCTGGTGCTTCTACATCAACTTACCTCTTGGTGCAATAGCCTTAGTCCTTTTGCTCATTGTATTTCATCCTCCACGGCCCACAGGGAACCTTGCCGCAAAACTCAAGAAAATCGATTATCTTGGCACATGCCTCATCTCTGCAGGCTTGGTGATGCTTCTACTTGCCATCACGTTTGGGGGTAATGAGTACGCGTGGAACTCTGCTGCCATTATCTGCCTCTTCACCATCGGAGGCCTAGTCTTGGCCGTTTTTATAGGGTACAATTTCTGGGTATCGAAGACGCCGCTCATTCTCCCGGAAATCGTGACCACGCCGCAGATTCTCGCCTCTGGCTTCATGGCGTTCTTCAACTTCGCGTTCTTCTTGAGCGTGGTGAACTACCTTGCGATCTACTTCCAGGTGATCTTCAACGATTCGGCGTGGCAGTCCGGCATCAACTTGCTCCCCTTGGTGGTCAGTGTATCTGTTGCGTCTGCAGTCAACGGAATCTTCATTAGGTTCATGTACTCCATCAAGCTCCCCATGATGATCTCGGGAATCCTCGCCCCCATCGGCGTGGGTCTTCTTCTTATTTTGGGCAGAAACACCAGCACACCGGCGAAAATCGGCCTTCTTATTCCCATCGGCGTCTCCGTGGGTCTCCAGTTCCAAAGCACGTTGCTTTCAGCCCAACTCAAAGCACCCGGTCATATTCCAGGCTCGATGATCTTGGTCACGGTTTTCGTCAACTTCATGAGGACCATGGGCGGAGTTATCGGCGCGGTGACGTCGCAACTCATGCTTTTCAATAGAGGAGCTGCGTACATCTCCGAGGCGATTGCAAACCACCCAGGGATTCCTTCCCTCTCTTCTGTCCCCGTAAAATCGCTTCTTTCGTCGCCTCGCGTCATCTGGTCGCTTCCTGCCGATGCACGTGACGTGGTGCTTGACGCGTTCATGCGTGCGTTGAAAGACGTGTTCTACCTCGACTTGGCGTTTGCGTTTTTGTGTTTGATCGCGGCGGCCCTCTCGACCAATCAGAAGATCCCCAGAGGTGACCAGATCGAACACGCGGAGAAAAAGACCGACGAGAGAAGCGGGGAGAATGGTAACGAGAGAAGTGGAGAGAGAAGTGGAGAGAGAAATGAGGGGCCGGTTTCAGGGCTAGACGTTCTGGAAAAGCTGGCCAGTTCAAGCTCAAGGGAAGGCGTATAAAGCATTGGCTTTCCACTCGCTTGGGAAATCTAACCGGAAGTGTTTCCTGTCTTTTTTCCATCTTTCTCATTTTACATGCATATACATCGGGAAGAAGGGTACCTACTTTACGCCTTATCCCTCTCTGCTGTAGTTTTAGATTAGTTGGCGGTGATTTGCCCAATGGATTCTGAATATATTGCATTGAACATTGGCCTTTGAGATTCCCTTGAAATCCGCTTGACTTTCAGGTTCACTTGCTGGGGAACGCTCCCCAGATATACGCCCTTAAATACCTTGTACATAAATGCACCTTCACTAACTTCATCGCCCAGCCTTACCCTCTGAAAAAACCCATGTAAATCAAGAAATGAAAAATCAAATGATGCTGAACCGTTGAGGCGCCTGGATTGTGGATATGCATCTGATAGTAAGACATCAGGTAGAACACACTTCTTAGCGGAAGATTCACCCGAAAAACAACCCATTAACTTATTGTGTACCCAGCTTCTTCAGAGGAAAAGCAAAAATACCCTCTCCCAAGGAGATACTAATTCAAAATTGAACCTGTGTGTCCGATATCGAATACACCACCCAATGTAATGCAAGTGACCTATACTTTTGTGGGGGTGGGAATTTTAATGGGCACTGATGGCAATGAAGGTGTGATCTTCTTCTCCACATTCTTCCTACTTTTGTTCTTCAGCCGTTCCATTCTAGGAGACTAGCTTTTGAAAAGAACAAAAAATTAGGCAAAACTTAAGACTGAAAAAACTATGAGGATATCATGGGCCGTTTAAGTGCTCATATCTCTTTTAACCTGACAGCTGTACTTAGTTAATCATATTTTATAACAGGAGAAAAGAGCATCATTTATACGACAGCCAAAACAACTCATATATACATATATAAATGTCTAGATAATGTACTGAGTATCCAGAGACTTCAACAGGAGGTTGAGGCCAGGTAATCAGTAAAAAAAATACAGTGGTTCGTTGAATGTGACCTCGAGTTGGATTTGAGGGTGTATATACAGCTGTACGGTATTTAGACTAGGAAGGTAACTTCTGAATCAATGTATCTATCAAGGTAAAACAATCACGCCTTTTCAATCAATGAGCTCAAACAAAAACAAAATCTAGTCATTGCCTGACTTTGCCCTGATGCCCTTTTTCCCCACAAATTGTCTATGACTAAGAGCAGAAAGAGAACCCCCACCTCTCTGCTCTAGGCGACGGGAATGAGGAAAAAGTGTCAGACTCGGCGAATGATATCAACGGACCAATTAATTTTCCAGCCTTGAAAAAAAATTTGACTGATTGCAAGAACAAGAACAAGAACTTCAGAGAAAAATCGCGCCTTCGGCTATTCGCCCAATTGGATGTTCTGGACATCGGCCGTGCAGGATATGCCTATATGCAGGACGATTTTATAGTGCACCTTTTGAGTAAACATGTCACCGGACATCGGATATTCATCATCCCGAACTTCGGCAGGTAATTTGGTCGGATCCGGGAGAGTGATATTTCCCTACAGATAGTTTGTATTGACAAGGATTTGGCTCTTGAAGATGCCCATTCACGCTGGATGTTTGCAGAAGTAGTCTGAAGGCACGCCGTCTTGCATTCGACATTTTGGAAGTGAAAACGCGTCCGCGTCTGGGTATCATGCGTGCCTGCGAAGCCGGGTTCGGGAGTCCTACGAACTGGACTACAGTGAAAACTTGTTAATATAGAAAAATTATTGCAGGCCAAAATATGGGCGTTAACAGTTATCCAGTGTTTTACTGCATATAAGGGTGTTAGTCCTGTATATTGGTGTAGTGTGCACATATGAGCAATCAAAGAGAGAGCCTCAATGTTTCTATTTTCATGTAATCGTTACGCCACGTCTAAGCACGTTGAGCTGGGAGTTAGCAAAGTCCATCTTCACTCAGACTCTTGGTATGGCAATCAAATTCGTTTACGGCGAGATGGTCGCCAATAAAATCCCAGAACTCTTGTTAAATTATCTGTTCTTTAAGCATCTTCAATATGAATGGCGCTTGCCATATCAGCAACTGTGCGAGAGCCACCACTCAATCCCATAGGTCTTGAGGTTTGAAGAGGTGATCCCAATTCTTTAAATTAGTTGTAAAAGAGCATTTTGTGGACAAATTAAGGTATTGAATGTACTTATTTCTCATCCAAGCATCTCAGAGACCAAAATTGGATAAGGATTTTTCTGAGAAAAAGTTGCCAACCCTGACCGATTTCCAATTTTTTATCTTATCCAATATTCACGCTATGTAGAAAGTACGTGCGCGGATCAAAAATGCATTTCTGCAGGATCATGCGCGCCTTATCCAAATTCTCTCTTATGGTGTATCTCGCTTAACAAGATTTCACTGTATTCAATGAGACCGATCTATACGCTCTTCGATTTCACTTTATAATTTCTAAACTCTTCTTTACATTACATGAAAAATGGGCAGAAGCAAAAGGCCAACTACCGCGGGAAAGATTGCTTCAAGAAAGAAGGTGAAAATTGGAAAAGCGAAGCCAAGAGATCTTCAGAAAGATAAAATTGAGCCAAGTAAGTATCATCGTTGGTCAAACAAGGCAAAAATTGTCATACGACAACGCTTGAGAGAGACTGGAGGATCGCAAATTTCGGTTGCAGATTGGTTCTTGAAAACACATAATAAATACATTTCCACGTCGACCGTGAGTGACTTCATGCTGGAAAGGAATGATTGGTTGGATGACGTGGATCCAAATAATCCACCAAATACGAGGCCAAGGCCACATTGGCCGTTGTTGGACAAGATCTTGATCGATTGGCAGTTGGATCAGGAGAGCCGTGGACAAACTACCACCATAAAAGCTTTGCTCGTCGCTGCCAGAGCGATCTGGGAACTTCTCCCGCCGGAGGGACACTTCAATGTTCATTACCAAGAAATGAGGACACCAAAGTGGACCACTGGTTTCATCCAAAAGTTTCAAAAGCGCTATAACATTGCATGTTGGGCCAGGCATGGAGAGGCTGGTTCCGTTCCAGCAACCGCGTATGAAGCCATCGAAGATGTCCGTGCGCTTGTGAATCAATTTAAGCCGGCGGATGTCTACAGCATGGATGAATCTGGGTTGTTCTGGAAGCGCGGCCCTTCAAGAGGGCTCTCCACGACACCGATGCCGGGGCCGAAAGCTGAAAAGGCTCGGATCACCTTTACCCTCTGTTGTAATGCTGATGGGTCTGACAGGCTTCCGATTCACTTCATTGGTAAATCTGAAACTCCTCGCAGCTTCGGCTTCGAAGAGAAGAGAACGAAGGAATGGGTTTGGAGGCATAATAAAACTGCATGGATGACAACAGAGCTAATGATTGAATGGCTCAAGATGTTTTATAAGCACATTGGAACTAGAAAAGTGTTGTTGCTCATGGATAACTTTTCTGCCCACAAATGTGCTGTGCTTCTGAGACCGCCGCCGGCAAATGTTCAAATTGCATTTCTACCACCGAGTTCTACAAGTGTTTTTCAGCCACTCGAGCAAGGCATCATCAGGAAAATAAAGCATTACTATGTGAAACAGTTATTGAATTACAAACTTGAGGCTTTCCAGTTCTTTGCGAATCTCCAAAATACTGAGGCTAAATTACCTGAAAAAAAGTTTGCTCTTACGGTAAAGGATGCCATTTGGTGGCTTCATCAAGCCTGGAAATATGACGTCAAAGATACAACAATCAACAATTGCTGGATCAAGAGCACTTTGATTGAGAGAGAAAATCCAGAAGATGTCGAAGAGCTTCAAGAAGATCCTCAAGAAAATGTTAAACTCTTTAAGAAAGTGGTCGAAGTTGGCAAGATCAACGATGCGTATTCCGCGGAAGAATTTCTTTTTCCTGATGATGAGGATAAACCGCCTATTTCTGACGAACCTACAATTCCCGAGTTGGTTGAATGTCACCTTCCCGTGACACCCGCTGATGAGTTGAATGAGGAATCCCTTCCTGAGAAGTTCACTGGCGAGAGTTTGAGAAGTATCGCACAAAACATTGCCGATATACGATTTTTCTTAGAGTCCGCCGGCGAATGTACTCCGGTATTGAGAGCACTGTTAAACGAGGCGCTTCTGATCACTAATTCGAGGTACAATGCCATCTCGAAACACCATGCAATCGATGAGTTCTTTGCGCCACTCTAATCTACAATCACCAGTAGGAAGAGAAATGACATGCTGGCACCTCAATTGAAAGCCAAAAAGCTTCAGGCTCGGGGAATGATAAGATATTTGCCAATCAATATCGATGACGATGACGATGACGATGACGATGTTGGTGGATCGGGCGATTCAAGCGAAGAGGCTGCTAGTGAAACAGATGAGACAAGTGACACAAGTGATGAGGAAGAAAATGAACTGGAAACTACAGCGATTACTTCTTAGATTGAGATAAATTCGATTTTCAGAAACAGCACCAAAAGCTGCAAGTGTGGTGTGATTATAGTGTACTTATATACACGATCGTCTTATATACAGTACATTTTATTCACTGATCACGGCTTCGGTGAAGACTGCGTGCATTAATTGTGTCCGAAAGGGTGAATATTCTCTGTTATTGGAAATCCACCATTCTTTCTGGAAATGCGGGGTACGGAATTTCCGCCGCACGGAATTTTTCCACCCTATATGCACTCCCCGGCTTAGCCCGAAAACACAGATTCGCGCAGCGCCAGTTGCAAAATTGCGCATCGCGGTTTCCAGAATTCTTCACAGAACAATCCAACACCAACTATATACACCAGGGCATTAGTGTAAACGCTCGGCGACATCTTTATTTCTTTTTCCGTGCCATCTCCTTTCTCCCGGATCACGTGCCCCCTAATCTATTTTTCCCATGGGTTCGCTGCTCCTACGCGACCAAAACCATACAATGGAGGCATCTGTGCCCGGTGAAAAAACCCAGATCCCAGATCCCCCACAAATACACACAGACCTCACGAAAAACGCCTCTGAAAACTCGGAAATCTTCTCGGAGAAGCAAAACTCAAAGAAACAGTACCACCAGAGCGATGCAGGAGACGGAACACGTGCACAGGACCAGTATTTACATGGATTCCGTCTAGCGATCGTGCTTTTCAGTGCGTTGATCTCGCTTTTCATCATGGCGCTCGACCAGACGATTGTATCCACGCTCTTGACCACTGTGAGTGCGGAATTCGACTCGTTTTCCAAAGTCGCCTGGCTCACGTCGGCGTTCATGCTTCCCATTGCCTGTTTGGCACCTTCGTACGGAAAAATCTCCATTGCGTTCGGTAGAAAGTACACCTTATGCGCGGGAATCGTAGTCTTCGAGATCGGCTCGCTTGTGTGTGCCCTTGCAAATAGTATAGACATGCTCATTGCTGGACGCGTCATCCAGGGCCTTGGTGGAGGTGCGATTGGAGCCACAGTCACAGTGATTGTTTCTGAGTCCGTGCCGATGAACCGGCGCCCTTTAGCGATGTCGCTGATCGCTGCAGTGTACTCGATCGCGTCTGTCACGGGCCCCTTTGTCGGCGGTGCGTTTACAACATACGTTTCTTGGAGATGGTGTTTCTACCTCAACTTGCCTCTAGGAGGTGCCGCGTTGGTGCTCTTGATCTTTGCGTTCCACCCGCCTCGGCCCGAGGGCAACTGGCGCGAGAAGTTGGCGAAAATCGACTTCTTGGGCACGTTGCTCATCGCCACCGGCTTGGTGTTGGTGTTGATTGCGATCACGTTTGGAGGAAATGAGTACGCGTGGAACTCCGCGGCCATCATCTGTCTCTTCACCATTGGAGGCCTGGTGGTGGCTCTCTTTGTGTACTACAACTTCTGGGTATCGAAAAAGCCGCTCATTGCCGGCGAATTTGCGAAAATGCCCCAGGTCGTGGCCTCCGGATTGTGTGCGTTCTTGGTGTTCGGCTTTTTCTTGAGCTTGGAAAACTACCTTGCCATCTACTTCCAGGTGATCTACAACGCGACGGCGTGGGAGTCCGGCGTGTACCTTCTTCCTCTTGGCATCACTGTGTCCGTGACGGCGATCGTCAATGGGTTTCTTATCAAGGCCACCTCCTGCACCAAGATCTCCATCATGATCTGTGGCGTTCTTGCACCCATTGGAGTGGGCATCCTCTTGACTTTAAGTACATCCACGAGTGTTGGCACCAGGATCGGGATCCTAATTCCGGCAGGGATCAGTATTGGGCTTTCCTTCCAAGCCACGCTTCTTTCGGCACAGTTGAAAGCTCCAGGGCACATTCCGGGGTCGATGATCTTGGCGATCATCTTTGTCGACTTTTCCAGAACCATCGGCGGTGTTCTTGGCGTCACTGCGTCCCAATTGGTGCTTATCAACCGCGGAGCAGCCTACATTGCCGAGGCGATCGAGGCACATCCGGATATCACCGCACTCGCCTCTGTCCCTGCGGAGGAGATGCTTGCGTCGCCCAAGGCGATCTGGGGCCTTCCTGAAGACGCACGCGTGCTTATTCTCGAAGCGTTCATGCGGGCGTTGAAGGACGTGTTCTACCTCAACTTGGGCTTTGCATGCGCGATGTTGGTGTGTGCTTGTTTCACCACCAACATGAGAATCCCCAAGGCGAACCAGATCGTATATTCTCCAGAGAATGATGAGAATGATGAGAAGAAGGGCGACACCGCGGCGAAAACGAACGTCTCTGCATCGGATGAAGATGAAAAGACGCTGGTCAAGTCCGACACAGTGGTGCATCAGCTCGTGGGTACAGAGACCATTGAGCATGAGAAGACCCGTGTTCTTTAAGCTTGCATGCATGCATTTACCGTGTGCGACATACATATACGTGGTGATATGAGTGGTGATATGAGTGGTGTCACACGAATATGCAGCATCAAAGGCTTCCACGTATGGATTCTTTTAAGTCTCCGTGCGTGCACATATCAGGCATCATCTGCATTTGGAAATGAGTGATAACCCTCCAGAGAACCTCCTCAAGTTGGTAGAGCAGAAAACGACCGACGTTACTTCTCCGAGCACTTCGCCTGATTTCCGGCCTCCCAGTATCACAAATAAACGTGCAAGCAGCGTGGGCTTCTCGCCTCTGCCTGTCTCTTTGAACATGAGGAAATATCCCGTGGAATCTCGGTACATTCGAGCAAACAATGCCAAGTTTAGAGATCCTCTATACTCGCCCTCTCTGTTCACACCTGTGCTGCTAACACCGTCTCTGGCGTCTCCTAGGAGGGTGTCTCTCGACACGAGTCTCAGGCAATACAGGATACAGTAGGAAAAAAGTTACAAAAATGAAAAAGAGAAGAGCGAGAAGAGTAGTAAGGATGGATTCCAGAAGCTGAAGAAGAAGTTCGGACACAGTTATTACAAGCCCCTGGACGCGACGAACGGGGGATTCAATGTGATCAAAAGATTCAAAATAAGGATTCCTATTGAACAGAACCTCGCTGTGTGGTTTATGACCCCCGCAATGGCCCAGTTCAATTATCTACTTTAAAATATTCAAGAATTCACCCCACATAGACATTACATTCATAATACCTAATAAACATACTTTCCATCATCAAACACCGCACCGAGTCAAACACGCTCTCAAAGATGCTTGTTCATTTCCTCGAGGTACAGGCGGATGTGCGCGTTGAGCTTGGCCACCGCCGCCGCCGCGTTGCGTTGCTCGAGGCTGAAGTCCTGCTCCATTCTGTGTATCTCCGATTCCATCATTTGGTTTTCCTTCTTGGTGACGTCGAGTCTTTCCTGCTTGGCATCACGGTCGGTGGTCAACCTATCGTACTCTGCCTCGAGCGCCAGGAACTTCTCGTGCGCATGCTGCTCCTTCTCCAATGCCTGCTGGCGCAACTTGACGATTCTCTCCTCGCACTTGGTGTACTGCGCCTTGGCCCGGTCATGTTGCAACTTCAACTCCTCGAAGATCTGCTGTTTGCTGTCGAGCTCGTCGCTTTGCCGCGCGTGGCTTTCTTTGGCGTTGTCGAGGGACTTCAAGTCGTTGCTGATTTCCTGCACAATCTTGATGGCGTTGCGGAGCTCGTCTTCCACAACCTGGACGGATTGCTGTGTGCGGGTCTTGTTTCTCACAGAAGACTCGTACTTTTTGAGATCGGCCTCGGCGGCTTGAGAGTGCAGTTTCAAGTCAGCAACGACCTGGCGCACGATCTCGGGGTCGGTCGATGCATATCCCTCGATTTTCTGGAGCTCTCTTTCGGACTCATTAAGTAGAAAGTGCTGGTCCTCTAGTTTATCTATGAGTCTTGCCTTTGCCTCCTTGTAGCTCACGTGCTCCTTTTTGAAGATCTCCTGGGATTTCTGGAGCTTGATGAGTTCCTGCTCGAGCTTGGAGTTGTACTTTCGGAGCTGAGAGAGCGGTGAAGATGCAGGATTGGGTGTTGCGCTAGACGCAGCGTTTGACGCAGAAATGCCGGAATTTGCCCCGGCCACGTGGTTCTCTCGTAGCCTCTGCTTCAAAGCCTCTGTGCGGCTCGCCAAGTCGGCGTTCTCGTCGTCCAAACTGCGCATCTCCTGCATCGCTTCTTCGGACTCTTTTGCAAACACCTCACACCCCCTTAAGTGCTCCTCTCGGAACCGCGCGAAGTTGATCACGCCGCTGAGAATCCGCTGCGTTCGGAGCGGGTCCGGGCGCATCAAGTCCATGAGGGTGAAGTCGTGGATGCCGCATTTCTCGAGGAACATGTTCACTGCCCTAAAGAAGACTACGATGTGCACTGTCTCGGCGGTATCGTCGCTGTCGTCGTCGTCAGGGGCCTGGATTGGGTCCGGGGTGCCCGTGCCGGTATTACCCGCTGCAGGAGTGCCCCTGGGGTTGCTTTTGTGCATCAATTCACGCGCCGTAGAGCCACGGAACTCGGGCGAAAGCCCAATGAACGTGTCGAGAATCTGCTCGAACAACTTGCGGATGTAGAACCCCGTCGGGCGCGTCACGAGCTCTTCGCTGGCGTTGAAGTCGCATTCCTGGAGACACTGGGAAAGTTCCAGGAAATCTAGAAGAGGGAACTCGTCGTTGCTGATGAGATGGTTTTTGGCTAGGTGGGACATGTACCCCGCGCCGGGGCGGGTCAGGAGTTGCCGCGCCATGCAGATGTTTTGAAATACTTTTGAATCGAGTAATAAAAATATGCCAGTATGTCGGCGAGTATTTGAAAGTAGTATAAATAATGAATGACGTATGGAAATCAGGGTGCTAGGTAGGAATTAGAATGATGATGTTGTGTGTTTATGTCGCGGTATGTGGGATGCACGGGTGCGACGCGCGTCTGTGGTGCAAAGTTCAAACAGTTTGAGGATGCATGTGGAGGCACGAGGAAAAGTGATCATGATAAATCTCGCAGATTCTTTTATTACGTAAAAATTGAAAGGAAAGAAGTCAGTGTAACATTATCTGTGGAAAGAAAGAATTTTTTTTCCTGTAGAATTTTGTCGAACAACTGTAAATCTGATTTTTTGGAAGGGTTCCGAGTTTTGAAAAGCAAGAATAGTACTCTTGAAAAGTTATCTTTGCGGAGGTATAAAAACGATTTCGGGACACCAAGAAATTTTTGCGATTTTTGTCAAAGTCTTTTAGGTGAAGAAAACCGAATGACCGAAAAGAAATGCCCACCGAACGATGCATTCTTTACTGGTTTACGGATTTTTTAAAAAATTTAAAAACTTTTCGACTAAAAACGTCTATTCAGGTCGAAATCCTGGAAGGCGATTCGTTACATGCTACCTCGACACGGGTTAGAGGTTTTATGTATAGCTGTACAGTTTTTGGGCTGGGAAGGAAACTTTTGATCTCCCCTTCAAGCGATGGATCTACCAAGAACAAATTCGATTTTAAAAACAACAAGCAAGCCCATTGTCTTTTCTTAGCTTTTTCTTAGCACCGGCATAGCAGAAAAAAGCACGATAAGAATTTGTACACCACTTGATGTGCGGGCGGATGGGTTTCACGCGCGACGTCAGACAGTTGTTCATCCGTATAAAGAAATGTACAACACACCAAAGGTTGGTTTTCATCTTTCGGGCTCCTGGTTTATCCCAAATTTCAGCAGTAAAGGTTTCCTCCAATGAATGCATCTACCAAAAAAAAAAAAAAAAAAGTCTGAAGTGTACGCCTAAGCACCAATCTGCGTTCTCGTTCTGAGTGGTTGTTCTCGCGAATGGAAGTTCAAATCGATACGTTAGCCGTATCTTCAGCATTAGACTGTGGATGTAAAATTCCATTATATTTAATGTACTCTGATCTTTTCTGGAGTCACAATTGCTCCTACACGTGACCGTTTCCCGTTTCCGTGTTCCATTTCCTTTGTCTCCGCTGATAATTTTTGCCGGAAGCAGAAAACTCCAATGCGGTTGCAAATTGTGCCAGAATTGCATCCATGCCCTCTAATGCTTTGCCATATCTACAAACCCTTTTTCAGGTGTGAAAAAGAGCGGATTTAAGACAAAATCTCACAATTCTTCAAAAAAATATATTGTAACTTACAGATTACAGGAAAAAAAAAACCCCTAACCAACTACCCAGAAACCCATAAATACGCGTGGATAATACACTGGGTGTGGAGACACTCCAGCTTTCCCGAGTCTAAATCACTCATCTTCATATTAGCCGTAACTTAAAGCCACTCCAACTAGTCACTGCCTTCACTTGCCCCGTTAACTTTCATGATCTGCCCTCAATTTCAAGACTATCTGCCCTTAATTTACAAGACTATCTGACCGCAAAAAAAAGCGGGGAACACGAAAACCATCTACTTTCAATTATCATCCACCTACCATTATCACCGATTCCTGCCACCACCAACTCCATTGCCTGACTGAAACAGCGTGGAACTCCACGAGGATGCCCCAGTTCTAGTTCCTGCAGACCGAGGTTGTGATTGCAAACAAGGCTGTTGCACTAAATCATGCCGATCACTTAATCTGCCAGCACGGGTTTCTCGTTTGAAAGATTCCTGTTCTTTTGGGATTCGATAGAGCAGTTTTCGCCCAATAAGGACAAGGAGGCGTTCCAAAATACGAGAACCCAAAAGCAAGAATGAGAGATGCAATAGCACGCTCTTTATCAATAAAGACTAGTGCGTGGCTATCCGTTTCCTCTTCAAGATTCTGCGACACAAATAAATTTATCATTCCTGAAAGGAACAGGAATGGCCCGTTGCAAACCGCTAAGGCATCCGATTTCTGATGAGGTATTCGTCAATGGTCTCATTAAATACAAAGCTCAGGGTGTGGAATATTCGGACTCAGACTTAGTACAGCCATTCAAGAATTCTTGAGTTCAGCCTACATTCATGCTCATTGATCGAAATGTTACAGATTCGCAGACACCCGAGAACCAATAAAGCACTTCTCAAACTCTCTCGGCAGTCCAAATAGCGCCCCTGCAAACCAACTTGATGGTTTCTGTAAGCAAAATGTAGGGCACTGCTTTTTCAGCGTCATTCTCCACGGCAGTGTCCAAATGCTCTAACTCGTCATCTCTGAAAGTGCTGATCATGTCTTTCAATTTGGTGAGCTCGGGCGAAGTGCGCACAGCTTCGGTCAATTTCTCAGGCAGAAGTAACTCACCTGTTTTCCTGTCGTATGCATCGATCTTGTATTGGTTCATGAGAACTCTGAGTTGCTGGTTGTAGTGACCACCGATCACGGTTTCGACAGCAACCGTGCATGCCATAGCGGCTTCCTTACCTATAAGTGCAGTTCCGACTCCTAAGGCAACAGCTCCAATTTTCCATAGAGGTGTGAGAAGCGAGGGTCTTACACGTCTTTCGGTCTGGAGACGATTGAAGTTGTCGTGATGGTAGATTTCTTGCTCCCACATGTGTTTCAATATAGGCTTCAAATGTGGAGACCTCAGGGACAAGACACCGTACTGGCCCATATAAATGTAGTTAGCACCCAACTCACCGGCTTGGTCCACCCTGATGACACGGTCGAGGAAAGCTTTCTGTGCCTTCGACATCGCGCCGTATTCAACGTCCTCTTGCTTGATGGTTGTGGCCTTAGACGCAGGTGTACTCGCCTTCGACAGGGCGTTTCTCAAAAGAGCAGAGAGCTGGCTCGTTCTGGGGGGAGTGTGTTTTGCAAACATGATGTTTACTCTGGAATCAAATTCACTGGTGAAGATTTAGGGTAACTCAATCTGACAAATCAGGATCGTTTCGCAAAGGCGCATCAGGCGAGACCCTCACATCGCGTGATCTTATGTGTGCGCGCGCTTAAGCGAGAGCCTACACATCCAAATTTGCGTGCGCATGCGCCAGATCTTAAAATTAGTCTTGACACTCAATCGTTGTATGTGTCAAAGGTACCCATCATAGCTATGCCAATATCAAATGGCAATTCCTGGGTATCTCTCGAATTCGCCACCGGCTTGTTTTCGTTCAGATGTACCCTCAAGTGGCGTAGCAATCGGTTGGGGATTTCCTTCACAATGAGCCACTCGACGGGGAAAATTCCTTTCCAACGACTTGACTCCACCCAGATATCACTGGCCTGGGTGAAGTCAATGGAAGCTTGCATTTTAGCCACACCGCAAAACTTTGCTGAGCTGTTGACGGAAAAAAACAAGTAAATTCCTCCCCGCGCTTCCCGGAATGCCCTGTCTAAACGCTTGTTTCCTAGCTCCGTAGACGCCCAAATTCCGTTTTGTATTGACGCGTGCACATCTAGACTACTGTACGATTTGATAACAAAGAATCTTGCATTCTCACACACGTCGAATGGCTCACCATTCGACCGGAAGAAAGATCTCTTGAAGATGCTCAGTCCCGCTCCCAAGTCCGGCAGGTCGATGTAATCGCTTTCTTCTGGCCAGAAACTTTGCGATTTTGAGGAAGCCAATGATAAAGAGGAAAGAAGGGACACAGAGGAGGGGGTATTGTCAGACTCCAAGAGTGTTGTCTCGCTCAGTCTGGGCGTGACCCCCCATACCGAATTGTGAACTCCTTGCGCCCAGATATTTGGCGTGCAAACTATATTGATCCCGCGGGTGTAGTTCGCCAAGCCCGTGATAAACTCTATTCTTCTGAGAGTGTTTTCCGTGCAAGGGTTCTTTAACCTGTCATGAGGTGGTGCCTTGAATATGATCAAGCTCGATTCGAGAAGCAGCTGCAGCATTTTGATCACTTTATTGCTTGCTGGAAGATGGCGAGTTCAAATAATAAAATGGGTCAGTTGAACTTGAGCCACCTAGATAAAGATGAAAATGACAGGATAGAATGAGTGGTAAAGAATGATCCCACCTTTTTAGAATTGCAGAAAGGTCAAAAGATGGGTACTCTCACTTAAATTGAAAATGAATCCGGTACCTGTCTCTATTCACTTTGAGCCCTCACAAAGTTGTCACAAATTACAGGAAAAGAAATATTAGAAATATATGCTAGATTCAAATATTCGTTAACAAAAGACGAGGGGTGCCTGCCTTATATAGCTTTTACCTGTAAGTGAGGATTTTTTTTTTTTTGCAGCCAATTTCATGCCACAAACACAGTGTGCAGGCTCGTTGCATAAAACGGGGAGGAATTCCACAAAATTGATCACCCGTTTTTTCCTACACATGTTTTCTCTCCGCTTCCTGTTTTACAACCTTTTTCGCGATTTTTCAAAACCACAAATCCATCCTTGTTTCAGGTAGATGTGCAACCACAAATGAATGACGCATGCATGAGTAATGACCACCACCATGCAAGTGCGGCGTAAACGTAGGAAGGCGCGCGCGAAGAGTATGGGGTTGAAAGCCGACGGGTGTGATGCCGAGCTTCGACCATTGTTGCCACATACTTTACCGCTTGAGTAGGGTAGTACCGAATAGAATTTACAAAAGATGGTATCGGAATTAAATAGAGATGGACCAGAGGGGGTGGAGCCAAAAAATGTCCAAGCTACGGAAGAGAAGCGAGATGAGATCAATGAGAAGGAAAAGGAGAAGGAACACAGAAAGCAGCGGAAGGCAGAGGAGCGGTGTTTCAACTCGGCCGTGGATGTTTCAAAAGTGAGCATGTCTGTGATTAAAAATTGGATGACAGAAACTTTAGACGAGCATTTACCCGACGACGATGTGGCGGTGGAATTCATCTACGAGCTCGTGGCCGGCGCCGAGAACGGCGAGCCGGATATACGTGCCATCAAGGAGCAAATGAATAGTTTCTTGGGGAAAGAAATCAGTCGAAAGTTCTGCCTCCAACTATGGCAGCTTCTTCTAGATGCTCAAAAATCTCCTGATGGAGTACCACAGAAACTAGTAGACGAAAGAAAGGCGCAGATCGAAAAGGAAGAGGCGGCGAGAGAAGAAGCGGACATCATCTTGAAGCTGCTCCGGCCCAAGCCTTCCTTTTCAAAGGACAGGCCACAAAGACCTAAAGTCTTGTTTAAGGAAACAGAGGTTAAAGAGAGGAGAGATCCTGCGTACGAGACCGGCCGTGTGAACAAGCCCAGCAAGAAGACAAACTATAATAGGAGTTGAGGATAGGTTCACGCAGACAAGCAACCGCTGAATTGTTTTTTACAGGATTAGTCAGTGGTGGTGTAATCACAAGGGATCCATGATGAAGAATGAAAAAAGACGAGGCTGGGGCATTCACCGCCGAGTTCTTCATAACTCTCCATACAAGACATGGCTATCCTCACGGCATTTCAAATTGGCCATGATAATGAATGAAAACACATGTACATTTTTGTGTCTGGTTGAAAACCCCCTATGTTCATGAGCGATTTCCATGAATTTAGCCATTTTGCTGAAAGATTCGGCATTCAAGCACACACTAGCGTACTGACTAAGGTATTGAATTTAGATGATTTTTCACGCGCTATTGCCCTAAAGCATCAGTGGTTATTCACCAATATTTCCGCTCAGAGTTGATCTCACATCAATACCGATCGTGTGAAAGATTGCAAAAGTTTCGATTGTGGCAGAAAAAGAAGGTGAAAACAAAACAATCAATACAGGGGGCAATGATCGTGATGGTATTCATCAAAGAAGGTCGAAGCAAAAGACGCAGTCTATCTGTTCCTCCCCGTGTATTGATATTGGTGAGCAATTGGTTCTTCTTCCAGCTAGATTTCGTTTTCAAAATGAAGCCTCTACTTTTCAGACAATCTCAACGAATGAAAAACACATAAAAGGCGACAAATTTCGACCTATCAATCATCCCTGGTTTCACATCAAGCCACTCAGTCATTTGACCAACCATTCTTCGCAGACTTTCTCAAGGCATTAAATCACTTAAGAAGTGTACTCTCTCACCTATTTGCAAATCCCTTATTCTGACCTCCTTGTCGTTACATCTGTCTGTGCCTCTTCTTAAAGCAGAAACCGACCACGAGATGTGGTCGACTCGGCCTCTTTCGACAAGGTCGGGGTCAAAGGCTACGTGAACCTTGCCACTGGGTGGACCGGATACTTAAATGTTGCTGTTGAAATCTAGGGCTTGCCTCCACAAGGATGTCCATTCCAGTACCATGCTCACCAAAGAATACTGGCGTCACCTGGCGACTGTAGAACATCATGGGGCATTTTAATTCGTTCCGCGGTGTCTTTAACGCCAGAATTCGTGCGGAGTTTGCGATGGGTGATGTTACCTAGAAGAACGGCTTGATCCTTGGCACTACTTTCAGAACCAACTACGAGGTCCGTTACATATCGTTCAACAGTGACAGCCGCTGTTTTGGTGGTTGTGCATTTGAACAATGGCGAGAAAATCGCTTGTACTGACATCGCTTGTACTGACATCAACCAATATACCCCTGTTAACGGATAGGGCACCCACTGGGCTTACTGAAGAAGCGAATTCGTTCCAGCAAGCTGATCAATCAGAGGTGTCACAGGAAGAACAGGTCGAGGGCTCGCAGACCTAAGGCGGTATTGAGTGAATAAAATGTTTGAGTCTAATTTGAATTCTCTGCACAGGCTAGTTCATGAAGTTTTGTAAGGGTTGTTCTAAACTTCTTCTTTATACCATATTGAAGCGGCAGGGAGATTTTTTAAAGGAGAGGAACGAAAATCAATGAACATAAAACTTGATGTGCTATCCAGAAGTGCTTACGATTTAGTGAATTTCAAGAAATGGGTATATTGTGAGAAGCCCGGAATGCTGGACCTAGTGACGGTGAACGTCATTCCTTTTTCTCGCTAAAAATGACAACAGTGAAACATCTTACGAATGCTAAGCCACCCTATCATGTGACAAATAAATCGTCCGCTTGAAATATTCTTTTTTCAAGTGAGCGGTGTCATGCCATACACTTACTCTTCTAAATGGAGGAATGTGCAAGCACAGGCTGCAAATGTGTATTCTGCACACAAGAAAGCCCCCCTCACGCTGAAATTGAATACAGATATTCAGACACAGATCACTGAGGAGGTACAACAGTCACAGAATAAAAAAACAGTTTCTTCTGCCATTCAGAGTTTTACATCGTGTATATTGAATGAGCAACGATATCTCACACTTGAATATGTCTCAATCCTTTTGAAAACTTATTGGATCGCCGGATCGCCCCGCGCACGCTTCTGCATAGTCCACGTGACCCGCACTGCGAGCAGGCGTGCACAGTCGAAAAGTGATCAACAACTGCCGGACCTGGACTTCATAGACACGTAGAACTCAACAATACGCACACTAAAAGCACTCAGAAATCCAGAATATCTTTCGAAATGTCGGAGCAACAGAGTCTGCATGAGCACCATCACCATCACCACCATCACCACCATAACCAGGACCAACACACACAGAATGAGGGCCAGCAACCGAGCCAGGAACCAAAGCAACCCTCGGGTGTGAGGATCGGAAAGTACCAGGTGTTGAAGACACTCGGCGAGGGCTCGTTCGGAAAAGTGAAGTTGGCCGAGCACTTGACCACCGGCCAGAAGGTCGCGTTGAAAATCATCAACAGAAAGACCTTGGCCAAGTCCGACATGCAGGGCAGGGTCGAGAGGGAGATCTCGTACCTTAGATTGTTGAGGCACCCCCACATCATCAAGCTTTACGATGTGATCAAGTCGAAAGACGAAATCATCATGGTCATCGAGTATGCAGGGAAGGAATTGTTCGACTACATTGTGCAGAGGGGCAGAATGCCCGAGGACGAGGCCCGCAGATTCTTCCAACAGATCATCGCTGCCGTAGAGTACTGCCACAGACACAAGATCGTGCACAGAGACTTGAAGCCCGAGAACTTGTTGTTGGATGACCAATTAAACGTAAAAATCGCCGATTTCGGGTTATCGAATATCATGACGGACGGAAACTTTTTGAAGACCAGTTGTGGATCTCCTAACTATGCCGCACCTGAGGTTATCAGTGGAAAGTTGTACGCTGGCCCCGAAGTCGATGTATGGTCCTCGGGTGTCATTTTGTATGTGATGTTGTGTGGAAGATTACCTTTCGACGACGACTTCATCCCTGCGTTGTTCAAGAAAATCAGCAACGGTGTGTACACCTTGCCCAACTACTTATCCCAAGGTGCCAAGAGCTTGTTGACGAGAATGCTTGTGGTCAACCCCTTGAACAGAATCATCATCCACGAGATCTTGGAGGACGAGTGGTTCAAGCAAGGCATGGAGGAGTACTTGTTGCCGCCCGACTTGTCCAAAACCAACCACAACAAAATCGAGGTCGATGAGGATGTCATCAGCGCTTTGACAATGACTATGGGTTACGACAGAGACGAGATCTTGAACGTCATCCACACTAGCAATAAGCAGCAGAACCCGCGCCAGCAATCGAACGAGATCATCGACGCTTACTTGTTGATGAAGGAGAACCATTCCCTCGTGAAAGACCTCAAGTTGAACAAGACAGAACGAATGGAAACGTTCTTGTCGCAGAGTCCTCCGCCAGCATGGAGCAGTTCCGATTCCGGCTCTGTGACTGCGTCACACAAGTCGCCAGGGGTGCAGCAGTCGTTGACATACCAAACCTTGGCGAACGCCCCGGACTTGTCGACCTTGCCCAACTCCACCATTGCGATCTTGCCATCCTCGCTTCCCTCCATACATAGGGCGTTCATGATGCAGCAAGCAGACGAGGGCCAGGCGAAAATCAACCCCGTGTCGTCGAAAAAGCTGAAAACAAAGTGGCATTTCGGAATCAGGTCCAGGTCGTACCCTTTGGACGTTATGGGAGAGATCTACAGAGCATTGAAGAACCTTGGCGCCGAGTGGTCCAAGCCTACGGAGGAAGAGCTCTGGACCATCCGGGTGAGATGGAAGTACGGCCCCTCCGAGGTGGACGAGACCGCCAAGAACGGCGAGTGTGTGCCGCCCGACTTGATGAAAATGCGGATCCAGTTGTTCCAGTTGGAACCCAACAATTACTTGGTGGACTTCAAGTTCGACGGCTGGGAGAACTCTTCCGGCGAGGCTGTCGCGAAACAGGATGCCGACGAAATGAGCTCGTTTTCCGCATACCCCTTCTTGCATCTCGCCACGCGCCTCATCATGGAGTTGGCGGTTAATTCAACACAGCAGTAATTGGGGAGGTTTTTTTTGTGGACTACGAATTTTGGGTTGGATCAAACCATTGGTGCCATTGATGTATCTAGTGGGATGAATGTGCACGATTTGAATTCTTTTCTTTTCAATGTCTCTGGCGAACTTCACCAAAACTCCCAGCTTTCAAAAACAACACATAAAAAACGAGACACAAAAAGCGAAAAATTTGGTCTGTGTTTTTTCTATATTTTACTAAGGGGTGAAGGCTGAATTGTGGTGTTGAGGGCTGCAAATATGAGTATTGGAAACGCGTGACTGGTTTGGGGAACGACCAGCAAATACGAGCGCGAGACACGGTGCACGAGATTGGAATCCCCCCTTCACATTCACATTGATGTCCACCAAACGGCGCGAGGAGCTTACAGGAAAAAAAAAGTCACGTGGCCTTCCTGACACATCCCAAATGCTGTGGAGCGGATCTTTCCCATGGGGTTCATGTTCAGTTTTGATTCGATTTTTCTCTCAGGGGTGATCTTTTCCCTTGGGAAACACATTTTCATTGATACTTTAATAGAAAAATGGGCTGGCGAAGCACGATAATCTGTTGCTGCTCTTGGCTGTTAATTTGTGGCCATCTGACATGTTCGCGCGCACGGCCCCTTTCCCGCACCGGGTCCTGCAGACAGAGTATCGTCCTGTACACACGCGCTCAATTTAACCAAAAAGGCAGGTATGTAAACAGCCCGGGCGGTGACCGAGAAAAATCCGGAGGCAGAAAAGGGCTAGGTTCTCAAGCTTGAGGAAGAAAAAAAATACATACTTCATAGAGAAAAAGGGAACCACCACCCTTAAATTGTTTTTTTGATCTTTAATTGCATCGCGCTGGAACATTCGGCCGTATAAAATATCGGTGCTCTTCTTATTTTTTTCTTCCGCCTTGAATCGCCCGGAAGAGAGCAGCATTGTGCCAGCGGCTAGCATACAGCAACACATCGGCCGTTAGAAAAGCCACAAACGTGCCAGATTTGAGACACACAGATAGATACTTTTTTGCATTGCTTATAGACCTTGCTCAGACGAAAACTCCAAACTGTTTAAATATCCCAAGATCATGAGGACGATACACATTCTGGGCCTGGAGGCCGTTTCAGCAGAGGATTCTATCAAGCTCCACGAGGTGGCCAAGTTGGTTTACAAAGCCAGAAAAACGACGATGTTGACCGGCGCCGGAATCTCGTGCAATGCCGGAATCCCCGACTTCCGCTCCGACGACGGATTGTACAATATCGTGAAGGCCAAGTATCCGTCCAGTTTCATCAAGGGCCAGGATTTGTTCGACATTTCGCTCTTCAGAAGCAACGAAACGCTTCTGATCTTCTGCACGTTCATGGAGGGGCTTTACAAGTACTCTTTGCAGGCCAAAGCGACAGAGACCCATAAGTTCATCAAGACGCTCAAGGAAAAGAATAAGCTTTTGCGGTGCTACACACAGAACATCGACAGTCTCGAGAAAACGCTCGATTTGAACTGCGGCATCGACTCGGCGAAGTTCAACGAGCTCGAGCTCGGCCTGGGCCGCTCCTTCAGAGAGAACTGGAAGGATTTGGACGTTGTCCAGTTGCATGGAAACCTACATAAACTCTCTTGCACGCAGTGCCTCACACACTACGAGTGGACCTCGAATCGGCAGTCCATGCTCAAAGAAGGAGAGAACCCCGAGTGTGAGAACTGCCACTTGAAGTACCAGGAAAGGCTCTTTTCGGGAAAAAGAATCACCGGCAACATCGGAATCTTGAGACCCGACATCGTTCTCTACGGAGAGAACCACCCCCAGTCAGAAATCTTGGCGAAGGGCCTCAATATCGACATGAGCATGAAGTGCGACTTGGTATTGATCATGGGGACCTCATTGAAAGTCGACGGAGTGAAGAAGTTGGTGCGTTCCGTGTGTAAGAATGTGCGTGAAAAAGGCGGGATCGTTGTGTTTGTCAACAAGACACCTGTCTCCAAGCAGTTTGCGAGCCTTGTGGACTACGAAATCTTGTCTGACTGCGACGACTTTGTGCGTGCATTGAGACACGAGATCCCCGACTTGTTCTTGACGCAAGAGCAGCTCGACTCCAAGAAACTCCAAGGCAAACACGCGGCCAACGTATCGTACGCATACATCAAGAATGAACCTACGAGTAAGGCCAAGAAAGAAGCTGCAAACGGTGTTAAAGTAGAGGCCCCTAGTCTTGTCAAACTTGAAGAGAAGAAGAGCGGTCTCAAGAGAGAAGCAAGCGTGTTGGGTGATTCTGAAACGACAAGTCAAGCCGTGCTCACGCCGCCAACGACGCCGACCAAGAAACGGAGGTTGGGCGTGGGAAAGCCCCCAAGACCCGCACTAAAAAGAGGTCAGAATAAGAAGGTGAAACTAGAGCAAGACCTCCCGTCTCCTTGTCTGAGCTTCACCGACCCTATCAAGGTTGAAAGCGAAAGCGATGTCGCGACCGATTGTGACGACGTTGACTGTTCCTCCGACAAGGAGAATATAGACCATCATGCGCTCAAGCAAGAAACCTCGTTTGCATCTTCTGGAATGAGAGTCAGAGCTTAAGGTGTATCTCACAAATTACGACGGCATTCCCTCATTTCCTAATTTCTTTGCATCTACCTCTTCGTATTAAGCATTCACACATACATCACGAATACACGATCAGTTATAGATATCAAGCTGAGATAATGCCAAACGTAGCCAACAGCATGGATGTTCAGGTGCCATGGATCTACCTATAGGCTCACCTGAAGCTAAAACACATACAGCGAAAGTGACAAATACCCTCCTTAGAATCTCTGTCTTTCAGACCAATACTTAGATTTTCTTATCTGCAAAACTCTCATGAGATTCACTGATTCTTGTTTGTATAGTTTTCACTTAATTCAAAAATTTAATTTTTGGACAGTCTCTATGGTCGTGCGCAACTCAAAAGCCGTGGTGCCAAATTTCAAATGTGACAGCAAGTGCGAACTTAGCTGTCAAGTATGACGTGAGTGTTGTGGTGCCTCATCTCAATTAAGCTTGCACCTGAAAATAACTGATTTTTTTGTAGGGACAGCAGTTTTTTTAATTGCCATTATTTATGAGTATAATACCTATTCATCTCTTGAAATCAATTGGGAAAATCAACGGAATAAGCTCTTATATAAGCTTCTTAGTATTCTTCGCAGTTTGTTATTCAAGTCAACTAAGTTGTCACAAAAAAATCTAAAATACGACAGGCAGCTTTCATGACTCAGATTTTGAAGATGTATCTGAAAACAAAATCTTCCACAAACACTTGAAATTTTCGAAATCCTTATTTTTATTCAGAAAGATACCGTATTACAGAAAAATAAAAAATACATTGCCTGATCAAACATTCCTAAAACAACATAAATACGTCTGGCTAATGCAATCCTTATTCAACACGTAGTTGAGGTGAGATCGGAACCAGTGTTGCGCGTTACGCGCGTTTTACGATAAAATTACGATTTACGATTTTCGAGGCAAATATTTTCGTTGTGTTTTGGTGAATTACGATTTTCACAGCAGCTCGTTTCGTCACACTATTCGTAAATCGTAATTCTTTCGTTGATTTTCACCATTTTTTTCGTTATTCAGCACCATTTTTCTCGTCATTTAGCACCATTTTTCTCGTTATTCAGTACCATTTTTCTCGTTATTCAGTACCACTTTTCTCGTTATTCAGTACCACTTTTTTTGTAGCTCATCGCTGGAATTGTGGTGATTGATACTTTACCGTGGGAGAGGGCCTACATTACATTTTACACTAGAATGAGATAGCAAATCGTTAAAAGGTGAAAATTTTCATCCAATCAAACTTCCTACTTGGCACTCTGAAACTATGTTAGTAACATGTGATTATCTATATACGTATTCCACCGAATTGCAGTACAGACCTTACATACTTTACCTGCCAATTCGTGTGGTGCAGGAAGAAATGACCTACTTCTTACCCAAGTAGAAGTGTCTGACTACAGATAAATCTGCAAATCATCAATAATGTCATATTCTTGAATAGCCCCAGTAGCTGCACCTTCGATTTCTGCCGAGTTCTCCTCACTGCTATCGTTTATCTCTCTCTCAAACTGGTCAAATAAGTCTGCGTCATCTTCAATCATCCCATTATCAGACTCCACGCCCAGTTCATCGTCACCCGGGCTTATTCTCCTCACCTTGTCTTTGACAACTGCCACCATTTTAGTCATGGCTGGGTACATTTTGTTTCTCTTCTTTGTGACAATATCGCCGAGTATCGAAAAAAAAGACTCCGCTGGGGCGGACATAGCTGGAATGGCCATGATGTCTCTCGCGAACTGACAAAGAACAGGGAATTTATTCTTCTTGCTGCGATAATAGTCGAGGACATCTGAACTTTCGATGGGTTCCGCAAGGTATGCGGTGAGTTCATCTCCTTGGTTCACGGAAACATCGTCGTCACTGAGATAATAAAATATATCATCTCCTGAGATCTGTCTGTCTGCTCTGTGTTTGCTGTTTGAGTTGGTCTCCACAACTCCATCAATTTCCATTCTCAATTTTGTGTGGTGGATCTCATAAAGCTTGAACAAATCTTGCAATTTCGTTTTGATGCATGTTATCAAAGCAGACGGAAATATTTCTCTGGCTCGAAAGTAATTGAGTTTGTACTTTGGGTGGAGGACGGTGGCGATATAGAGAATTTCCATGCCCTCACAATCCTCATTGTAAATGGGGTAGTACGCGTAAAGCTTGTCGTACGCAGCGGTCAAACCACTGGAGATGGTCGGATGGGAAGAGCGTAAAGTCTCTGTATTCATCTCTTTGAGCTTCTTCAAAAGCGAATGAACGGAGGGAATAGTCGCATAAATGGTTGCATAGTCTGAGCCTTGAAGCCCCTTTGTGGGCCCGATGAAGACATATAAGAAATCACGAAGATTCTTCAAATAGTCCCATTCAGAATCGGTGAGTTCAGAAACGCCGAATCTTTTTTTATCTGCCGGTGAGGATTTCTCAATGTCGTTGAACACTTCGATGATTTGCTCTTTAAAGTAAAGAAATGAATCAATCATTTCATATTCAGAAAGCCATCTAGTCACATTTTCTCTCTTCAACTTCTCTCTCTTCGAATTGTCAGTCAGTCTTCTTTTCGCCACGGCCTTATCAAAGTAGGCACCGAGCAGATCACTCTTGTTGACAGCTTTGATGAATTTTCCGACTTGTTCAGATAGGTTCTGTATGTTTAAAGGCAAATTAGAAGTAATTGCATCCTCCGTGGAATCGTGGTCCTCAATAGGGATGTCGACCTCCATATTATCCTCGTTTTCACCTGACTTTGTCTTTTTGGGAAATGCATATGCCATGAGAGCTTTAACTGTTAAGTTGCAAACATGCCCAAAGCAGCGAATATCTCCATCAAAATTCCCATCAACACCTTTCCCCTGGTACAGCCTTTTGAATGTTGACACCACTTTGGTCATGACCGAGGCGTTATCTCTACTAATAGAAACAATGCGGTCATCGATCTTGTAAGATGAGAGGACCTTAGCGAGAGACTTCGAAAGCGTTTCGGCGTTACCGCATTTCTTTGGTATGTGCTCAAGCCCGATATTGTAGCGCTTGAGCTCAAATGATTTGTTTATAAAATGCACAGTTATTCCCAAGAACTGATTATTGTTACTCGCTTTCCACTCATCCATTGTAAGGGCAAAACGACCGTCATGCTCCGCAAATTCTTTTTTTAATTTTAAGACTTCCCGACGGTACATTTTCTTGAGTTGAAGCGTAATCTGCCCACGCGAAATGACTTTCAGCAAATTAAATCTCGCACCTTCTATCATTCTTTTCGTGAGAAAGTGATCACACGCATTAAAGGGTATATTGAGCCCAATTATAAATTGCGTGAAGATTTTCTTGAAATACAACGCACTACAATTGGCGTAGGCAGGTTTTTTTTCGGTGTATAAGGTCTTTTGAGACCTACTTTCGTCAGTCTCGAAATAGTTAGTAATCTCTTTGGGTGCACCAGTCAAATTCTTGAGATAATTGGTACCCAAAATTGTCTCTTCTTCCGGTTTCCCTGACTTTACTGCTTCTTTAGCCATTTCGAACAACACGTTTTTGTGTCTACCTCTGTAATGTGCTCTTAAAGTTGACGTATTCCCCGGGTATTCCTGGTTATAACTTTTTGTGCAGTAAGGGCGAGAACACTTGATGTGAACTCTACGAAGCCCCTTTGGCGTTTTGGGGTCAATCACACTTCGAGTAAAAAGACCCAACGAGAAAGCAGGAGAACTCAGTAATTTGTCTGCAACGGAGCTTCTGGCCTCTGGACTTGAGGGAGAATCTTCCACGAGAACCACTGGCATTTTTGTTCAAAGATAAAATTAAAGGTGGGACAAAGAATATAATGTGAAAGACGACGCGCATACATGAATTTTCCTTAAAAATGAGGAAAAAATTTTCAAAATTGGAAATATAAGAGGCTGTCTGTCACGTGTAGATCATGTGCTCTTGTTTAGGGCTTCAACCCGATAATCATGATCAAATTGCGCTGCACTACTCAGAGAGATTTGCTTCAGAGAAGCAAATAACGTGAGAATTAGGGTGCGAATTTTCTTTCGGAACTGATGCAAAAAATCATCAAAAATCGTTAAAAACATCGTTAAAAATCGTTAAAAACATCGTTAAAATCGTTAAAAACATCGTTAAAATCGTTAAAAAAAATCGTATTACGATAAATGACGAATTACGATTTCCATGGCCTCAAAAATCGTAATCGTTTTTCGTTATTCGACTCGTAACCTCGTCATTTTTTTTTACGATTAACGACAAATAACGAAAACGCGCAACACTGATCGGAACCATAGTAGGTGAATATTAATGTGACCTCGGCATTGGAGGTTTGAAGTATAGCTGTACAGTTTTTGCTTAGAAGATAAGCTAATTGAGCTCCCTTTCAATCAATCAATCTAAAAAACAAAAAGAAAGAATATGTTGGAGAACTCACTATCGTCTTTTTTTTTTTAAAGAAGAACCTCGAGGCACGGTTGCTAAGTGGCCCAAAATGCTAGCGCGCATTGGCCCTGTGTGATATATTTCAGTTTACGGCCCGAGCTTGTGAAACTCCTCAGAAGACGTGTGAAATAGCAACCACCACGGAAACACGCCAATACATCCCCAAACAAAACCGTCTTAACGCCGTAGAATTCTATATAATCGCCGGGGTTCTGCACACAGCACAAAACACAAACGAAAATACAACTCGCCCTGCAATTGCCGCCCCACCTCCGGCCCCACGTGCGCTGCTCCCTGCCTCCACAAATAGAACACGTGACCATGAACCAAGTGTCGAGTTTTCTTGAAAATATCATCACTGTAGAGGAGTCCGACCCGCCCGTGTCTGCCGACCGGTCTCGCCGGTCCACGCTGGGCCTGGCAGATACCTCCATTTCCGAGATCTCCGTCAGTTCCAAGGCAAGTTCCAGAGCTATTTTGGAGACAGATGACGAGGATGAGGATGATTCCACCCCGGGGCCTTTCGAGACATCCGAAAAGTCGGGAAAGTCCAGAAAATCGGATAAAAATGATAAAAACGATAAGAACGACCCGTCGAAACGCTCTGAAAATGTCCTCGCGGGCCAGGAACCCATCGATGGGTTCTGGTACCTTGAAGACGACCAGAAAAAGGTCTCCAACCAATTGACGGACCGAATCACAGAAAAAGTATTAAGTGCCATCATCAGCACGGAAATGAAACCGGCGCTGGGGCTAGATACGCGTACTGTCATTGCAAAAACGCGTCCCCCGCTTTCCGTGCACTTGATGTCGATCAACACCACGCAAATGGCGCAGAAAACGCTGCCGGTATTCGAGTTTCTCGACGAAGTGGCATTTTCACTCGGCTGGTACAATCCCTGGCACACGGTGGGCGTCATTTTGGGCGCCACGTTGCTCATCTTGAGGCCCTATCTAGTCTCTGCCCTTCCGCCACTGGTCCTCATCACAAAGTTTCTTGTTCCGAGCTATTTGAAGCAATTCCCGCCCGACCCGTCCGTCGTGGATCACGTGCACATCCACCTGAACCCGCTTCTCCACGAGGGCGCGGCGTTGCAGAAATTTGAGCCTCCAAAACAGATCTCCCAATTTTCCCGCGAGTTTTTCATGAACTTCACCGACTTGCAGAACCACATGGTGATGTACATTCGGGGCTACGATGCTGCGGTCACGTGGGGGAAGCACTACTTTCTTTTTGAGGACGCCAGGCTTAGTTCTATCGTGTTCTTGGTCTTGGTAGGATCCATCGTGTTCAACGTGGCGTTTCTTCCCCACCTCGTGCCCCTTTTCTTCCGGTTTGTGCCTGTACAGCTGCTTATGCTCGTATCTTTGTGGCTGATGGCGGCGCTCCTGCACCCATACATACAAAGAAAGGTGCTAGACACATTTGACACGGAAGAGGCGCGTGTCACGCGCCGTGACCGCTTGTACCGCTTGGAAAGCACACTCATCAACGCGGTAATCGAGGATGAGGAATTGCCCGATGCCGTGGTCAGAGAGGCCGAAGTATACGAGGTGCATGCATTGAGCACCAGCAAGATCTGGGAACCGATCGGGTTCACCGGCGACTTTTTCGCTTTGAATCACCCAAAACGGAATCCCGAGGCAGTTTCCACCAACCTCGGCACGTCCGAGGTGGAAAGCCCCAAATTGGAGCGGGTTCCGAGCCACACAAGCCACACTAGCACGGAAAGTGTAGGCGATACGAAACCGGCAGGTCACGCCGACGAGGAGCGTGAGAGCATAGTCCACAAAGCGACGTTGGCGGAAATCAAGGCGCCTAAGCACTGGAAATTCGCCGAGGAGCTGTGGCAGATCGACCTCGATCCTGTACACTGGGTCAACGAAAACTACATCATGGATTTGGTGACTGTTGACGACGAGGAAAAGTGGGTGTACGATTTCGTGGACCACGATGGGCCCTCGGATAATAAGGTGTTCCGTAGACGCCGGTGGGTGCGCCAGTGTGTGCGGGAAAACGAGCTGCTGAAGGAGCAGGAGCTTCTGTTGGGCATGACCTCATCCGATAGGTTGAGCAAGACGTTCACCACGCTCTTGCTGTGATCGAATAGTGGAAATCCATCGCTTGATGAAATGATCTGCACGCGAAAGCATTCATTGATGTATTTCGGACCATGAAGAGCCGGGCTTAATGGTGGATCATTGCATGAACAGCATTAACGAAAGCGAGCCCAGGCCCGCATTCTGCATCTTCTTTTTCTCTTCGAGCAACGACGAGAGCTCCGAGCGCTTTTTCTTCTTTTTCTTTCCTGTCTTGTTGCCATTTTCTGGCGTGTTGGCGGAATCGGTGGCGACAGTTTTCTTTGTGATGAGAGCATTGTGGACCTTCACGTGCCGGCACGAGAGGCACGTGACATGGAGCTTTCTCTGCCGGGGACCTGGTTTCAACACCTTGTCTTTCTCGTTTTTTCCCTTCTTTGGTTTCTTCAGGTACACGATCCGCACAGAGCTCGTCAAGCCGGGAACATGGTACACTCCACAGCTGTCACAGTGAGCGTAGCCCGCAGGAACATTGATACCGTTCTCGTACGCGTACTGGTCCAGCACGATCGCGTGTTTGCTCAGAAAGGGGTTGAACGCGCTGTAGTGCGCGAGGTTGAAAAAGTGCACGGCTTTCTCCGTGTCCATGATTGGATACCTCGTAGTCAAGTGTGCTTGTTTCAGTTGTGGAGATGATGTACAATTTCGGTGTTAATCCGATGAAGGCTGGCTGGTGCAGGAACGCGCGATGGGAGCCGATGGAGCAGGCCGCAGCGATAGGAGTACGAGTGACGGGGAAGGATTTCTCCGTGCAATTAGCCCAAAAGGCTTGTGAAAATTTTGAAAATAGGGAGCGAGTGATATTTCAGCCATGAAACAAAGCAAGGAATTCTTGCTACTCTTTATTTTTTGTAAACTAGTGAATGTGATAATGTGATTAATGAGAGAGGCTCAGTAGTCGTAGTTGGTAAATTAGGTGCAAGGCTGTTTGCAATGAAGATGCGAGCAGGTGTTTTAAACCAGTTTTAATCAAATGTATGGCCTGAAATTCGGTCAATCAAAGGCCACACGAAGGAGAAGAAAGTTTATCTGGTCAACCATCATCCTTTCTTGTTTTGGCTAATAAGTCAAAGCCTACGCGGGTTTTCTGTTGCCCGGCTGAAGG
Source organism: Metschnikowia baotianmanensis (assembly GCA_030565705.1). NCBI lineage: Eukaryota > Fungi > Ascomycota > Pichiomycetes > Serinales > Metschnikowiaceae > Metschnikowia > Metschnikowia baotianmanensis. The sequence continues at coordinate 41,578 of JAJMCI010000056.1, forward strand.
TCGTGGGTTCAAACCGTGAGGGTGGATTGGGGGTCAGACAATTTGTTTATCGTACAAAGAAATGCATAATACACCAAAGGTTGGTGCCGCTGGGTTATTTGAGGTTTCTAGCTGTACTGTTCTCCTTTCATAAATTTATCAACCAAAATAAGAACCATTGTTCAAAATAGGGGTACTTGCATATTCTGGCCGGCGTGTATTGGCGTGGCTTTATGAAGCTGCGGCCTCACACTTCGGATAGATTCCACAACGCCCCACCGATGTGAACAGAATTGTTCCTTGCGTATTGGATTTGACCTACTTTGGAACATTTAAAACACCATTGACCTGTTTTAAAACACTTAACTTAGAAAGTTACATAGGCCTTCCTATTTTCGTGAAAAAAATAATCAGAAAGTGGTGCTGAATCATTTCCAAACCAGACATAGGCCGTGGCTCGGACATATCTATTTTTGATTTCATGTTGCGATAAGGGCTTCGAATAAAGGCCGATCATGGACATGGTCGGCTCGGCACCGCCGCGCATCCAATGGAGGCCCGGCAAAAGAAGCAGCGGCCCGTTTCTAGGCCGACACTTAGTGCGGCCCCGCATGCCGCCCCGCCTGTCACGTGACCCGCGGCAGTTTAGAAAAGATCCCCGAGACACGGCCCAGGAATATGCACGTGTGAACCAATCAGCGCACGAGAGTTACTCATCACGAGGGCCGCGGTGCGTCATTCTCGTGAGCCTTCTACGTGTATGCAGAATATTTACCTATCCCACAGGACTGAAATCAAGCTTGAGCCCGGTTCGCACCCAAACCATCGGGCCACGCGCCAGCCAATGCAGCGCACACAATGTCTAATGACTAGACTGACCCTGCAGTGGAATCCCCATTCTTGCTCGCGAGATATATACCACGAGCGATACGGAACTCTATTTTGGCCGGCCTGACAGTCTCATATATTCTCTCTTCTTTATTTTCTTTAAAACTTTTTTATACTTTTCGGTTTTCTTTGTTACCCCAAATTCCTTCTGTTTCTCCAACCTATCGTGCTCATTCATTAACACGTATAGCTGCAACTGAACTTTCATCCATAAAACGCACCACCTTTCCATATCCTTTTCTAATACCCTGGGTCATCATTTCCAAATATCCAGATAGTCAAGTCTCGAACTATCCATTTCACTAAAGACCCAAACCATCAATCAGCCCCATGGTGTCCATCATTATGCAGCGAAGACGCAACCTCATCGTGCCCAAATCGTTGAGCAAAGGCGAAAAGATCTTGAAGCTGTGTATGCGCTGTCGACACAACAAAACACGATGTGACGCGTTATTGACGAGTCCGGCGCCTTGTTCTTACTGCTCGAAAAAGAATTTCACATGCAAACTTGACATCACGAAACCTCCAAATCGAGAGCACGATATCTCCGAGAAGGTTGTCAGTGAGGTACGAGAATTACACCGGAAGCTCGATTCCGTCATTTCCAGCAGGTCGCTTCTCGTGCAAAAGCTTATAAAGAGCCTGCAACTTCAGGTCCCTTCCCCGTCCGAATATTCCTCCCCTGCACTTTCGCAATACTCATCTACCTTCGGCTCGCCAGCCGTATCTACTCCAGAAATCGAGCCCATATACATTGACCCGATCCCCACGCTATCGCTATCCGATTCGTTCACAATCCATTCCAACCAGAACCTAGATCCCGTGACGATATCCTACGAAAGAGCCATGTCACTTTTTAAGGCATTTGAGGATAAGTTCTGCCCATACCTTCCGATTCTCCCGTCATCGTTTTTCCAGAAAAAGTTACACGACATTAATCAGGAAAGCAACGTGCTCTTCTGGGCGATCCTCGTCACGTCCTTGTTGACCGAAGGCACGTCTGTAGAGTATGCAGATTTGGCGAAACACGTGCAGAATTTGGTGGTGGTGGATTGCTGGTTCAATACGCCCCGCTCGCTTTACTCGCTAGTGGCATTGTTGATCTTGACAACGTGGCCGTTACCCGACAATCGGTCCCTGCAAATCCAGGACTGTATTTCCGTGAAGTACGTTTCACTTATGAAAAGCTTGGCGCTCCAGTTTGGACTCCACAAGTTGACGTTTATCAACGAGTTCAGTAGAAAAACCAATATGGAGTTGGACGGCGAGGCCGATGTGAACAACGCGTTTCGTGAAAGAATCTATAAGTATGTCAACATCAACTCAAACTACTGGCTAGTTTACCTCGGGCTCTCGACCTCCAACTACAATGGGTTCCACCAGGACTTCATAATCAACAGGGCTGCAAACTTCGACATCTATAAGCAGGACGAGTTTGCCGATCAGGACAACTTCATCAACTCGCTTCTCAAAGTTTCGCTCGTGCAGCTGAAAATGAACGAGACATTGAGTGACAATATGAAAGGTGCGAACCAGGCCAGCAAACTCATACACCTCAATATGTTTGAACAGATTTTGGACGGGTATAAGCAGGAATCGTCGCGGTTGATGAAGTCCGAGTTGATCTCTTTATCGCTCGAGTTTTCAAAGTTGCAGCTCTACATATACTACCTCTCGAAAAGTGACATGAGCATCAATGAGTATAGAGGAGTGATCTACAGAACACTTGCCTCCTGCAGGACGATCCTTGATCTTTTCGAAAAACAGTTTGGAAATTGCTCGAACTATTTTCTGGTTCCCATCCACTACCGTTTCAGTGTGGACTTGGTCTCGTTGACTCTCTTACAGATCCACTCGTCGCCCCTCTTAGTCTCTGTGCAACACTATGAAGAGGTCAAATCCCAATTCTTGCGCTCGTACAGAATTCTCACGAACGACGGCAATTCTGACTGGATGGACATGAACCAGAAGCTCCTCACGATTCTCCGCAAATTCGACTCCTGCGATAAAGCACGCGTGTTGTTGTTGAAAACCAAACAACAGTCGTTTTTCATTGTCGACAAAATGTCAAATTACTTGGTGTCTGGTTTGCATTACGAGCTGCTCTGGCAAGTGTACCAAACAGAGAAACACCTGCAGGCAAATGAAGCTAGCACCATAGATTGGAAGTTGTTTGGTCTCAATCCAAAGAACGAGCAGCACGTACAGATCATGGACTACGTTATTTCCTCTGATTCGATATTGAAGGAGAGTAAGTAAATAGGTATGGGTTATACAAAATCTCATGTGCATTGACCGAATGTAGGTATGTGTAGGTAGGTGTAGATAGGATGCACATCTGCTTTGAAGTGTCATGATATCGCGTCGTAAAAAATGAAGATACCCCTTGACTTGAATATATTATATTGCAAAATCGCACGCGCTCTTATTTTGTTCAACCCCAGATTCTCGTTACCATTGTCATTTCAGAGTCTCCGACTGTGTGACCAGATGACGCGGCGCGAATCGCAAAACCACATACGCGTCAGCTTGAACATACATTGTTGAAAAACGCGTCTTGTATCGAAATCTCCTGTGTGTGGTGGTCTCTCCCGGACGACTTTGTGGATTATGTTTTGCGGCTTCTTCTGTTTTGACGAGTCCGTGGCGTTGACAGACGTGTCGTGCGTTGCGAGCCCAGATCGGGACGAGAGAAAGATGTATTTTGGGCGTAAAGGCCAATATAGGCGAAGACTTGGACGCGTACGGAGCGAATCTTGGGGATGTAGAGAAGGGGAAAGAATTCAAGAGTGTAGGCCAGAGTGGAGATGCGTAAATGGCTATGTGCTCGCCGCCGAGCCCTTGAATCCTTGGAAAATCGTTTGCCCGGCCAGTGAGGGGCAGATAAAGGACAAGGAATTTCCAAGTTGCCAGGGTTAGATTGTAGAAAGTGCCGTGAGGCCTTTGATGGTTGAAGATACGTTTAAAGTGCCGATTCTACTAGAGATGAAAAGAGTGGAAGAGGGGCTCGAGAAACGTGTCGAGGCAGCAGGGGGGAAGTCATGAAAGGGAAAGAAATAAATGGGGTAGATGGGGTTAACAAGATGAAAAAAGATCTACGAAGTTAAAAGGACAAAACTTTCAAACACACCTGAAACAAACACAGCTGATAGTTCCGCTTTTTTTTTGTGGCACGGCTCGCATTCTTCGCTTCTACCAGGGCCTAGGGCGCCAGAAAGTCATTTTGTACTTGGCGATTATGGTACGTGTGCTAAATGGAGAGATCTTCGATGGTGCCTCTGTTTGTATACACGGTCGGCCCGTTCATCCCTTTATGTGCCCTAGCCCAGAAACGGCTACGACTCAAACAATCAATAGAAAGACTTTCGATCAGTCTTTCTCACTTTCTCACTACAAAAAGCATCAACTTCAACACGAGACAAAACAAAAGCTCGTGTTTTCAGTTGAGGTTTCGCCCACTCAATTGCCTTGAAGGAAAATGGTCACGTTACTAATTGATTTATGCTATTAATACAAGATATCTTAGTCCACCCACTTCTGAGCAAGTTTCTTGGAGTCGACAAGCGGCTTGCTGAAAACATATGCGCCAACCAACACAGCGAGGGTCAAGATGAGCTTTGTTTTGTCGAAGTCGCTCTTAAGGAGGTCATATGAGGAAGAGGGTTGCACCACTGTGCAGAACTCATTGAACTCATTTGAAACGCACACAACAGAGGTCGATTCAAGCTTAGTAGGCTGGATCAAGATCTTCAGATTACGACCAACCTGAAGTTTGTGTTTGTGGTTGAGAATCTTAAAGGTGTTTTCGGGAACCACGGGCTCATATGGAAGCATGCGGAAATCATCCATCTGGTCCTCGTTTGTCATTTTGCGCCCGTCGATTCTTCGACTGTTGAGGACGAACTTTGGAATCTCAACTAAAGCGCCAGACTCTGTAAGCGCAATGATGGACTTCACCGTGACCCCGAACTTTGTGTTTGTGGATTCAAGTGCAAGAATGCGTTCAGGGTAAATGAAAGACTTGCTAAGCGCAGTGACATTTGCAGAGTTGAAGGAAGTCTTTGCAGCTCCAGAAACGTCCTTTGAGTCCTGGAATAAGTCGATGACAACAAGTCTTTGCTCAATTCTGGGGGACAAAGTAAACATGGAATACACCACCCAGTTATCCCGCTGGGTGATGCATATAGACTCGGGATCTATTCTTTCACCAGCGTGCTCCTGTGTGTGGATGACACTTTTCGTGATTCCATCGATAAGTGTGATTTTCACAGTGCCCTCGTTCTTGCTGATGATGGAAACAAGATTGGGGTTCAAGTACTTATAAAGCACAGATCTATCGGATCTCGCAATCCCTCCGGCAGATGTCATGACATCGCTATTTTTTGAAACAGCCAAGATCTCTTGGTTTGCCTCATTCCATTCCCAGGTAGGTTTCAAACTCTGTCCATCCACCTTATATGCCTGAAGAGTGTTTCCATTCTGGTGGAGCACGAACTGAGAAGAAGACGCGTTTTTCTCGCCGGGGAGATGTTCCAACCTTTCTCCGACTTTTACAGCCACGGCCCCATGAGCAAAGCTTTCAAATATCTCATCCTCAACTTGATCAGTGGAAAATGAGAAAGCCTTTTCAATAGAGCCTTGGACCTTTTTGGTATGTATTGAATATCCTGTAGACAAATCGATCAGTTCAACTGCGGACTCGAAAACCACGAAAACTTTGGGTCCCGATGCTTTGATGCCAATAATCTTGCCCATTTCCTTAAAATCACGCAACCACAAAAGCTCGCCATTTCTAGAACTTTTCGCAGATACAAGCAGCCGAGAACTGTCGACCTGTAGAAGGATCTTATTGAATCCAAATACGTCTTCCTCAAGCGACAAAGTCTGTGTTTTCCTTCTCAGAACAACGTCAAAAGTGAATTTTCCTAGTTGGGATAAATGGTGTTTGACTCTTAACATCCAGTGAAGAAGAGCGCTCAGAGAACGCGTTTCTTCAATAAGTTGATGTGCCTCATATACCTTCGATATCAGGGGAAGAGCGTCCACGAGAAGACTGTCACCAGTGGCGGAAAAAGAGGAGATTTTCAAATTGGAGAAAGAGGATTTCCCAGATTTGAGGTCGTTAATGTGCACGACTGAATTTTCAGCAGAGTCATTGCCATTTAAAGCGAGAAAATGCGTAGAAGTTAAGAGAGTTTGATTTCGATTAGGCAAGACTTTCACGGAGTTATGCTGGATGGAACTTTCCGAGTGCTTTTCAAGGAATTCGGTAAGCTCGAGAATGTGCGCTTTGATGTCGGTGATGACTGCCAATTGGTGCTTTGACACCTGTAGATCAATAATCTTATCATAGGTTTTTTGGTAAAGAATGGTGGCTTTTCCGTCGGAGAGTTTATAGATCACTAAAGTGGAGCCGTGAAAGTTTGCAGCGACATTTTCAGAAAGGAAGACAGGTGATCTATTTTCCCTTTCGAGCTTTTGGGGATCAAGGATACCTTGTGGAAACAAGAGATCATGTGTGGCGACATAGTCAACACTGGAAACCAGCAAGGAAGACCCCTTCTCTTCTGGTGCTTGAGTTTTGAGCAGAAACGCTTCTGAATCTATAAGAATATAGATAGTTTCGGGAGTAGAAGATCTAATAAATGACCGAGAATTGAAGCTTCCAATAGTGTGTAAAGTGTTGCCATCCCACGTGACGAGCACCCTTTTCTCTGCCCCATCTTGAAGAATTGTCCATCCAGAACCATTGTTTTCTTCTAGCTGTAGTGGCGGATTATTGAGGAGAAATTGGGCAATGAAAATCCCAGATCCTTTTTCAAATATCGATACCTTTGAACTCTGGTTAGAGAACGTGGCTATAGTGGATTCGCCGATCTTGAAATTGTCACTCCCATGGAGAGAAAGATCGATATAACTTTTCACCCTCGAGGAAGAAATATCTTTGTGGTAAAGAATGTTATTTTCCGAGAGCTCCACGTAGGTTTCATGGTCTGTAAGTTCTTGCCTAGTGATAGGGCCAGAGTTGTAATGGACCCAGTCTTTTTTGAAAGCGTCATTCACCGAGACTGCATGAGTGACAAGGAAAGAAAGAAGAAACGATAGGAGGACCTGCCACTTCATTGTGAATAGTCGATTTTATGTTGGTTGTGGTATTTGGTAGATTTCGTGTAGTACGTAATCTGTTGTGTCCATGTATACGCTCGGTAGAAAGCGACTGCATATTGGGATGAAGGAGTTACGGGGATTCTCGCTGCTTTTTTGAAGAAATGATGAAGTTTAAAGTAAAGCAATTGTTGCGAAACTTAGAGCGATCCATTCGATGCAAAACCGAATTCTTATTTTGAGTCTGAAGTTGAAATTATGGGTAGGTGTGCTCTCTTTGGAATGTCACGTGATGTGCGATCCGGGATTTGCGGGGATTATCAATCATTGTGATGGAAGTTATTGGGATTCACTTCTAGATTAGAGGGAGTGTGGATCCGGCCCCTTTGAAATGTTTACAATAAGTGAAAAATGGTGTCGCAATTGAAAAATTCAAGTTCCGTGTCTGCCCTCCAATTATAATCCGACATCGGCCCTAAGAATGGGTGCGAATTCTGCGAAGTAAGTAGTTATGCTTGACTTAAATATAAGAATAATCGCCATAAAAATGATGCAAATTCTTTCCTCTTCTTTTGTTATATCCTTTGAATAAAGGGGAGCTTAAACTTCATCTCTTAATTGCAAAAACTGTACAAATACACATAAAACCTGTAGCCCAAATCGCGGTCACATCTAAAGTTCGAGGCTTTTTTGAGGTAGCGAATAATGATAGTTAGTAGTTATGATCTGTTTTTTGTTGAGTTATATCTGATTTCAGACCCTTGATATTATAAATGAGCCTTTTCTGACTTCTACATCATTCTTCAAGCTCAACATTTCTTCAAGAAAAATAAAATTAAAATAGAAGTAGAAGCGCAAGTCTCCCATCCAAAACTTCCCCGCATCTCAATTTATCAGGAAGACTCGTTTGACAAAAAACAACAAGTATCTATTCGAAATAAAAAGGGACTTCATAACAAAATTATTTTCGGAGGAGCGACTGTGCAGCTCCGGAAAAAAAAAATCTGGGCCCTGGGGAAAAGAATGTCAAACGGTATGGTTGCTCCACACACGCACTCAGTTGCTATGGCGAGAATCTGCTATATTAAAAAGAAATCCAAAGACCATAGAAAAGATCATTAAAAACAATTCTTACGTAAAACTACGGGGCAATGTGAACCAAAATATGTCTATTCGTTTATTAATTATAGCGGATACCCGCCACACCCTCAACTAGCACTGCCATCGCCGTGAAAAAGCGTGTCGCCAATATTCTCGATCTTCTCGCCAATGTGCTCGATCTTTTCTATGGGAAGATACTTAATAGGAATGTCCAACGCGGCCACCGACAAGCTCACGAGCTTGAAAACAGTCCAGTAGACCACGTGGGAGTGGATCTTGTAACTGGCGACGGCGACAACGAAAAATGCACCGAGAATAGCAACTATAGCAATCGCAGCAAGTGGCCATTTAAGCCAGCGAATGTAGTGGGGGATATTGGTATGGAGTATGGAACGCGTCATGGTACAGTTTGTTTTGGAATATGATAATCAAGCAGGAAAAATGAGAGTGTGATTTTCGAAGAATGAGATTCGTTACAAATTGGTGGTTTGACAGTTCGGGGAAAAGAAGCATTTATAGTTGTTTCATGCCGGAGTACATATAAGCAACGGGGAATGTGCCAAGCAAGCGAAGAAGTGAACAATAGAAGGACACGAGTGTAACTGCAGAGGATAAAAAAGAAACGTTCACTTAAAAATAGCTTATGAATGTCTTCAAGAATTCTACATACAAATTGCTTCTCCATTATATGGAACTCTCGAGACGACGTCTACTTGCACTTGAGTGATGGACCGGCATGTACTAACTCCAGGGTTCATAATACGTCATTGTAAGCAATGTCTAAAGGTGGTGTAAGTGTCTGATTTATTTTTGGCCCAATGATGGTTTCAACACAATTAACAAGCAGTCCTTTAGAGAGAGGGCAGAAGAAATCCTATGTGTCCTCGTTTATTAACGAGTATGGACTTATAACGTGACTGGCACGTGACCTGTACTTTGATTCCCGGGCGAAGATCCCTATTATTTCTATTATGGGATAACAAAATTGAAGTTTTAGACGGCATAAACTTGAAAACATCACAAAAATGTATCCAAAGACCCGATAAAACTCCTTCCAATAGATCCTGACTGGCCAGATAGACTTTTCCATATACCCATATAAATAAATGCATCACGTGACTCACAATCCTGCACACACCGCGGGCGCTCCTTTCTCAAAACTTGAAGAGGCATCTCTGCAAAACACACTCCTCCTTCACATTCTTCTTCTTTTTCTTCTTCATCAAATACATTTGTTCCTTTTTCAATCACACGTTTCGTAGAAAACCCGCACAACTTAAGTTGCCCGGTCTGAGGAAACTCACCTTTTTCACTAAAGGAACACCGACGCGATGTGTCTATGTGCGAAGAATAGCCGCCAGCACAAAAACTATTTTCACCGATGAGTGTAATTGGACCGTGATGCAAATGCAATCTTTTGAAGCCTGGCTTGTTTTAAGCCAGATCCCTTTGAATGCCCGTGTTTGTTCTTCGCCGTTCTCCCCTGTGACATTGTTGTTGATTCATATAGGGTTTTCGATACTGAGATTTCAGATCCATAAGGCCGGTTTCGTTTTGAAATCTGGTTGGATTCTGGTTCTCGTTTCGACTGCCTGAAGATGCAACGTGGCACTTCTCGGGTTTCAAATCATCAGAAATAGGAGAGACCGAAGAACTCTGTTCTGTTAGACAACCTCCCTTGTTTCCTTCTCAAAGTGCTCACATCTCTTCACCCTCTTTCCAATCTCTTTCTCTAATACCTCTTTTTTCTGACCTCTCTCACATATTCTGCAAGTTTTCTGCCAAGATTTCCTCCTCGGATTTCTCCACAGTCTTCGGCCTTCCCCCTCCCTGTTTCCAAAGCCACAACGCTTCAATCGCGTAATTTCTCACAGACAAATTGCGCGTCTTGTTCTCGTCACTGGCCTCGGTAATCGATTCTACGATACGAAGACTTTCAATCAAGTCCCACATCATGCCCTCGAACTGTTCCATGACTTCTTTCGACGCGTCACTCATCACGGTATTAGTCCCATCCTCACTCTCCACAATCGGCATGATATCATACTTATGCAACCCGAGTTTGTGTAAAATACGTCCCAACATCTGGATTCCCAAACTTCTTTGTGTAGGAACAACGGATCTCGAAAGATGCGCCAATTCACTGAGTGTGTATCCTGCCAATTGTGGGTTATCCGAGTGGTGGTGGAGTCCCAAATGTGTGGGTGTGTTTTGCGACTTTTCATCGAGTTCTACTAGATTTCCTTTAAAATCAAAACGCATGTCGCCGATCGCCTCGTAGGATGAGATCTTGTGTTTTGGCATGGGCGTAGTCATCCATGCGAGTTTACTGGTTTCTTTGGGCAAATCAGGGAAATATTTCTCGTGGAGATTGTTGAAGAATTCCGGGTCATCTAGGTCCATTTCGGGGTCTTCTCTCGCGTACTTGGGTTTGGGAAAATGCACTTGAGTTGGGATTTGTGATGTTTCGGAGGGATCTTCGGCATCGGGAACGATCTGGTACCCGTCTGGAGCAATCTTTTCGGCGTCCTCCAGGTTTTCAGATCCATCGAGAGTATGAAGATTATCTTCGTTCTGATCATCAGTAAAATGGTCGAGAGGGTGTCTCACCTGGTCTAAATCACCATCCTCTCCAGCCTCATCAGTATCACTTTCACTCAAAATCACCCCTTCCTTTCCCTCAAACTCTACGTCCTCCTTGAAAGAGACAGACTTGATACCCAATGCTCTATTCACATCTTTATCGTCTAATGGGGGAAGCAGAACGCCGTTTTTCCCGCCTCCAATCCACCCGCCGTACCCCTCGGCATGGTCGTGGTGGTCATGTGACTCCTCGGCCGCCCTGGCCTCGGTTCTCTTGAGGAGGGTCTGGATAAGTCTGGGGTCTAGACCTTGGAGCAATTCCTCGCGCTCTTTCGTGACCTCATCTTCCGTCAAACTGGCGATTTTATCGAGATTTTCCTGGTGGATACGCTGTGCTTCCGTCAAGGATTCCTGGTTTTTCGAAGGGGCGACAGACTTTTCTTTTACCTGTTTTTGTGGAGGTCTTATCTCTGGATTCGCAGGTTTCACATTGCCCAGCTTGAACCGGGAATTCCGCGGCTTGAGCGTGTCGAATTTTTTGAGCTGCGGGAACCCGCTGGACGCCGCGTTTTTGTCGATGATGGGTTCCGTGGGAACTTCCGGCTCGTGCTCCACAATGTCTCCTATTAAATCCATGATTTTTTTAGTAAGGAGTGTGTGATTTTGAAATGGATCAATGTGGCGATGCCTCGAGATTCTGGAAAATAGAGGAAGACGCGGCCCAGGAAAAGCGCGAACTCCGGTTCAAGATAATTATATTTCGAAACTGGACCAGAACCTCAAACAATATATAATATTATTCATGAAATAGTTGGAAAAGTTTCTTTTGAGAAACTGAGAAGAAGTCTTTTCAGAAACGAGTTGATAGGTGGGACGGATTATTCTTGGAAGGTCTATGAATGAATTAGACGTTGGTTCTGAGGCTGCTCAAAGCTCGCTGCTTAATGAAGACTAGGTCAAAAAAGACAACAAGAATGGCGCTATAAATACGCATAGTTGATTCTATACTATACTCTAACTCCTCGGGAATGTATTTTCAAGTACGTGAACCATTTTAATTTATTTTCTCTTGAAAACTATCTCCTTTCTGAGTCACAGCAACACTCGTTTTCAGCACGCTGCATCACGTGACTCGCCCCCCATTAATTAAGGGCACCAAGTAAATTATAAACTGTCACTTCATAATCTTCTGATTCTAATAATAATTAATCCTATCATTTTTCAGTTTGCTTTAAGCCAGATTCATCTGGAACTTGCTCTTTTAAATCACAGAAACTCCTCAGAATTCTCACAACATATTTCCCAGTTCCATGCGTCCCAATTTGAACTCGCACCTTTTGTGGGTGCAAAAAACACCACCCCCAAAACCTACCACTAGTCATCTGTGACCACACAGAACAAGGGCCACGATTTGGAAAGATGCCCCAGGAAGACTACCACGTCGACAGCTTACTCGGCAAAGGCTCGTTTGGCGAGGTCTACAAGGGCACGCACGTGACCACGGGCCAGACGTTTGCACTCAAAATCATCGACTTGGAGGAGGCCAGTGATGTGCGAGACCTCATCAAGGAAATCCATTTTCTATCACGTGTGAGATCGCCTTTTTTGACAAGATATTATGAGACGTTTCTCCAGGATACAAGGATGTGGATCGTGTTGGAATACTGTGGCGGCGGGTCGTGTTCGGACTTGCTCAAGTGTTTTGGGAAACTCAAAGAGGCAGCAGCTTGTTACATTTTGAAGGACGTTCTCCACGGGCTCGAGTACCTCCACGCGCAACGAAAAGTGCATCGCGACATCAAGCTGGCGAACATTCTACTCACGGAAGACGGAAAAGTGAAGCTCGCCGACTTTGGCGTCAGTGGCGAAATGTCGTTGACGCGCTCAAAAAGAAATACATTGGTGGGCACACCCTACTGGATGGCGCCCGAGGTGATATCCCACTCGGCCAAGGGATACGACACAAAAGCGGATATATGGTCTACGGGCATAACCGCGATTGAATTTGTCACGGGCCACCCTCCCCTTTCTTCGGTGGAACCCATGGAAGCGCTTTTTAAGATTCCGAGCAACAAGCCACCCGAACTTGAGGGCGCCCACTTTTCCGACGACATGAAGGACTTTGTGCGCTACTGCTTGATCAAGTCGGCGAAACAGAGACCCAGCGCGTCGCTGCTACTCCACCACCGGTTCATCAGCACGTGTTCTGCCGACGTGGACATGGTGGAACTACTTACGAAGAAACAGGCCCGCGAAATGAACCTGAAGAAAAGAAAAACGAAGCTGGCCCTGCAGCCGCTGCAGGAAAAGAACGCGTCCATCCACTGGAACTTCACCCTGACACTTTCCGGGGTCAAAGTGCCGGATTCTGTCCCCGTTTTGGTACCGCTGCGGCTGACTCTGCCCCGCCCTCAACCTCTGTCTGTGTACGGCGACTTCATTTACGAATCACTCACCAAGGTCATGCAGAGGGCCAAAACGAAGCAGGCACGTGTTTCCGTGGGGAACTTGCGGGACGAGTTTGCCAAGGCAGAGCAAAGCAATGTGGGCTTGTGCCACGCGTTCATCGAGGAACTCCGTGTTCTACTTGACAACAACCGTTAGAGTTGAGAGGTTTGAGATTCGAGAGCGAGTGTGCACGGATAAAATTTACCTATAGCACACAATATACAATCACAGCACGAGTGTGCCTCTTTGGGAAAAAGATTGCTTAATTGGGGATATGCTTTAGTTATGTCAATGACATGACGCATCCAGTGGCTTAGAGCAACAGAGGTGTAGAAACTGTAAACCGGTGATACTAAATAATGAGTTGAGAGCATGTGAATTAATCATTCTATCTAGAATAATTGTACCCTCATATCCCGGCGGATCTAGAATATCAATCAGCCCATTTTTTTTTCTTCTGTTGGCTTAGCGTGCTGGGCTTCACACTTCTCGAATTAGGGCAGCAATTATACGCGGCAGGTCGCGCGGCTTACATACACTCCCGGAGTTACCACACCCAAGCACCAGTGAGTATAGTTAATGTATCAATTGGTGTGCTGTGACAGAAGAATTGTAATTTGTAGCGATTATCAACAAAAACACTATGGAACACACCTGAAACAAGAATGATGCAACCCTGAAACGCTTTTTTATTTATTTCCCACTTTTCTTCCTAATACGCGGTGCTCTTCCTTATACGCGGTGTTCTTCCAGTCTTTTTTCGCGCACGTCTTATTTCCGAGCCCCAAGCCACGAGCCCCGGAGGGCTGGTGCATTGATGCCCTTCCACTCCTTCATTGCTAGATGTACGCGCACCTTGCAGGTTCGCGTTCCCCCCTCCTAACGTGCGCTTTACCGATCATCGTGGTCTGTCTCACCTGTTATTTTCTTTTTAATCCCAAATCGCTTTTCGCTCCATTTCCCACCTATTTGTCTTTCGAAATTAATCTCTAAGCTGACCCATCCCGCCAAGGAGGACCAACTTTCTAATCAACGACGCGAAATCTTTGCTGCAGCCTAAGCCCCCCTTTTAGATTTCTATTGTTCAAAGTACGAGGGCCTCGCGTCAACAATAGCCAGATCTTGATACTGCTTGCTATTGATCCCAGATCTACACTGGAAAACAATAGTTAATGAAGGAACACTATCTTTGTGATCTTTAGAATCTCGCGTTTCCAAAACATAATCACATTCGCTCCTACATTTGCTCCTATAATCGCTCCTCTCTTGCCACACTCGCTACTTGCAAACCCCAACATTCGCTAACTTTATACCTGTAAAAATGGCTTCGGACACCAACAGAAATACCCCTGAAACGCCCAAAAGTAACGATAAACAACCCACCGAGTTTACGCCCATGTTCAACTTGGGCGGCTTGCCGCCGCTGCCGTCGGGATTGCACTTTGTGCTGCCCAAAAACATGAATCTACTAAGCACGTTTTCGCCTCACAATATCTTAAAGCAGATCGGTACAACTATCGAAAACAGCGATGGCAAGGAAAATATCTCTGATCTCTTGGACTGCGACTCGCTGGATCTCGTGCCGCGGCCCAGAAAAGACCTGTCCACGCTGGGCAAAAGCGCGTCCAACGAGATTTTCCACGACGCCATGTTGGCCCCATTTGACGATGTTCATGCGGCAGAAACGTTCCATTATGACCACGCGGAGGAACTGGTCGGGACCGTTGGTTCTGTGGACATGTGGTCGTTGGCCAGCGACTCACACGTGGCGTCCATGAATCTCACTGCAATCACAGAAACTGCCGACGAAAAAGAGATCTTTTTCTCGCCCGACGAGATCTTTTTGGACAGGAGCCCGATGGACAGAGAGCTCTCTTTGTCCCAGAGCCTGCACACGCCACACGCCGCTTTAAACATCGGAGTCGACTGTGATATCACCAGAAAACGGGAGTATCCTGAAGACCCAGAGTCGCCATGCACAAGAGTGGCCATTATGGCGGGCGACATGCCCTTATCGTCTCCCACGAGTCCCGCTGTTGAAATCCTGGAAAAAAGGGAACTCAGCAAGTTGTGGCTGAAAAGCTTGGACGCAGAGTTGATGCGCTGTTACCAAAAGTACGTCAAACTTAAAAAGTCACAAGGCTCGAACCAGATTATTTTTCGAGGCTCGCATCAAGGCAAAGTCTTGGTCCGCATGCTCGAACGCGAAGCGGGGGTTTCGCGGACTCCGAAACAAGTCTCCAGCCGGATCTTGAGATTGTTGAGGTCTTCCACTTCTAAAAACACCGAGGAAGGTGCTGCAGCAGAAAGCACGCCACTTTTCGATACAGAGTCGCCGCAGAAGGAACAGTTTTCGACGCCGGCGGCGCCCCTGCCGCAGAAGAAATCGGTTTCTATCTCGCCAACTACGTTTATAGAGACGTTCGATATGTCTTTCTCTTACAATGACTTGGAACAGGAAAAACACGATTTCTTCACCCTCGCAAAGGGGACTAGAAGATTATGCACAGACGCCTCGATCGACGCTGCCAAGAAAAGATTGCCGCAGAGAAACAGAAAGTTCTTGGCCGACTTTGGAGAAGTTGCACCTGAATTGCAGAAGCGAGGAGTGGCGATCCACAACGTTTCGTGTGACCTTAACCTCAACCCAAGTGCTGCTGAATGCGTTTCTCCCGTCTCTCTCATGGCCAATCCTCGTCAGTTCGTCGCCAATAACGGCCTCTTCGTGGCATTTCTCAAAGTCATGCTAAATGAGAAGAACTTCTCGGGCTCTTTTGTGACACTCAAGTCCAAGATTACCGTCTACAAGAACCTGGACCAGGTGCTTTTCACAAACGAGGAGTTTGTCAATGGATACAGAAAAGAAGGCAAAGGATTCAAGCTTGATGTTCCTTTCCTTAGCCAGTTCTGGGCAGGGTATTTATCGTTCATCGTGAGTGGTAGTAGCGATTATGACGACTTGGAGAATCTCGTGATGCTGCAGACCATCTACGACGACACTAACGCGGCCAACAAGACATATGGATATTTCGTTTACCGCTTCAAAGCCTCCGGATCTGGAAGTGCACATGTCGAGGTGATCCAACTTGCAGGAAACAAGGACAAGCCTGAAGAAAAAGAAGAAGAAGAAGCGGATGAACTCGAAACAATCTTGGCCTCTTCTCCCCATCGGGCATCGTCTCCGGTCAGGCTGCGTCCAGCAGATGCAAGCATGCGGATTCAAACCAGTTTTGGAAGTCCCATAAGTCCAGGGCCCCATACGACGCCCACCTTCGATTCGGAAGTCTTGCATGAAAACAATGTCAACTACGACTACGCCAAGATGTCAGCTACGATCCAAGAGCGGCCCCCAATGCCTGTTTCGAAATCAATGTCCAACTGCAACTTCGCTAACAGACCAGATTCTGCAAGGATTCTCCATGCAAACCACTCGTTCAACCACCCACTCAACCACGGTATTCGACACCAATCTGCTGGCCAGATGGACTCGTTTACTCAGAACCCCGCACCGCCGATTTCCCGTGCTGGATGGTTTGTGGATCAGCCGCCGCAACAGCCCCCACTACAACCACAACCACAACCACAACCACAACCACAACCACAACCACAACCACAACCACAACCACAACCACAACCACAACCACAACCACAACCACCATCCGGGCCTCCCACAGGTCCTCCTCCGGGGCAGTATCAGTTTTCCGGTGTCCCGCCAGGCATGCATCATGCACCTCATGCATCTCAAATTCCCCTGAATAATGTGCCTTCGACACAGCAGCCACATCATCCACAACAGCCACCTCAGCAGCAGCATCAGCCGCAACAGATGTTTCAGAATGGCCCGGGGATGATGCCCATGCCCCCACATACCTTGCTGTATAACGTACCGCACAATGCCCCGCACAATGCCCCGCATAGTGCCCCACATAACGGCCCACATAATGTCCCACATAACGGCCCGCATAATGGTCCGCATAATGGTCCGCATAATGGCCCGCATAATACCCCGGGACTACCACGGAATATCGCCCCTGCCCCGTGGCCCATGTCTGCCAACTACCCAAATCACATCCCTCACCAGATCAACTCTGCACCTGCATCTCAGATGCTGTTTTTCCCCGCAAGGGAACCCGATAATCAGGCTGCAAAAAAGACGAGACGGGAGGGTTCGCCTGTCCAGTTCCTGACGATGATCCTGTACGATCCGTCTAAGGACATGACGTATGTGCCTAAGCCCAAGCGACTGAACTCACAGAAGAACTTCCACACGTTTTCCGTGAACACTCTGCAGTCATTCAAGACGGGAGATAACTAGACTCTTTGTACTTTTAAGCACCTTAAGCGAGGACGCGTATGTAATACACAATTGGGAATTCGAAACTTACTACTGTAGAGATCTCACGAGAGGCGTATATGCGAGCAATTGCGCCTTCTAGATGGATAGTAACAAAATCCTAGCAACGGCATATCTTCAAACTCCCGATACAGTTGATCATTTTGAATGTCCCGGCACATGATTTTCATGGCAATTCTGAAAACAAGAATACTTTGCAGCATTTGTTCTCGAGAGACATGGTACATGATTCACAACTGACAGAGATGTGCACTCGATCTCAAGAGCAGTCGCAAGTACGAGAAGATTTCCAATCCGTAATCTTTAAACCCAGAAGTGGTTGAGGGAAGCTTGCATGAAATCTGAGGCAGACTCAAAGTCTACACTTTCAGTACCAATATTAGCCGTATGATTACTGCCTTGTCTAAACCTCATGGCGAGGCACTTGAAAAAAAGGTGATGAAGCGTAAAACAATTTGATGGATGTGTGAGCTTTTTTGGAAAAGCGAGGTGTCTAGAACTTATCAGTATATATGGCTAAGAGTCTCCACTTCTAAAAGCGTAAGTTGAGCACGTATACCTGTCAAAATTGACGCTGGCCACCTTGTGGGTGACTTGCTACTGGAGCGACGCTTAGTTGATACTACATAATCATCACAAAGTCTTGTGCTAAACTAGGTGGCTTAAATAATGGCTTGTAATTTACTTCGTGATACCCCATTGAGCCAAAACTGTCTTTTCAATGGTTTCATCATTGGTGTACGTGCATTGAAAGTGAGAGTAACCGCATTGTAGATGAGGCTAATGATGACTCTTGCCATTCTTTTCGAGAGTATCTGACTATCATACGAAAAATTAGTCATCTCAACTATGAGGTGAATTGATCCTTAAAAGTCAAACAGAAATGGCTTTTATCAAATTGGTCTAGACCCCACACACGGCAAGTGTAGGTCGACGTCTAGATCTTTCCTCATTGGGTTTCCCCGCACATCCCTAAACAAAACCATGTCTCGATGACAGCGGTTGATAATCTCCTACATTCTTCTTTAAAGAACTCGATAAACAAGGATTCATTCTCTTTTCCCTTTGCAGTTTGTGTGTGTCGAACTCAAGATGACTCAGAACCCGTCGAAGCCACCCTCCTCCGGCGGTTTCTTGAAAGCAGGTGACTGTTTCCAACGCGGCAGATATTTCTCACAGGCAGAATACAAGGATAAGCATATCCTGAGATTCAACCAGCTAGCCTTTATAAGCAATCACTGGAAAACCATGGCTTTCATACTCTGCGGAGTTCTGGGAATGGGTTATGTGATTTATCTCAGCCAGGTGATCCCGCCTCTACCCCAGTTTCATTATCCATGAACTGGAGCAAATCGTTTCCAAAATGCGTGTTTAGATCAGTGCTGCCATATCACTGAAAAACATCGAGTCCAAAAATGAGTAGAATTAGTGAAGGTGCAAAGAAATTGGAGTGTGACCTATGACAGAAGAAGCGGTATTTCGGAGGATCAATACAAGTTTGCACCGTTATAAAGATTGAGTTGACAGTTATATATTTCAAAAGAGCAATAGTCGTTATCATGAATGAGCCTCCCGGATTTTACTCCGGTAGGTGGAAAAGTGTGTAGTCAACGGTACGATGGGCCCATGGGGCATTTAACAACCGTTGAACCATCTACTATATTTCCACAATCATCCTCGAGTGGCCGACTTCTGCCTAATCTTGTAGAATCCCACCTCCGGATGTTGTGCTTAGATTCTATATAAAAAACAGGATACTTCCAAATTCCTTAAAGTCATATGGAAGCAGCTTTCAAAACCCATCAATACTCTCAGTATACAGGCTTCACCAACTTCTGCGTATCAATGGGACTTTCGCTAACTGTTACGAATTTAACTAGAAAACATTTAAGACTATACACATACTCACACATGCCACCAAAGAGAGTTACATCTGCGGGACAGCCCGCCTATTACCCCATACTTTAAAGGCCCTCGTCACGTGACCCGCGAGTCCTTCGCGACATTTAGTCCATCCTGCACAGCGCGTGAAGATCTGAAAAAAAAAACACTAGGCACGCGTCCTGCGAGATACGCGGTACAAAAGATATCCAAAGCAGAGACGCAAAAATAATACAACTTTACGCCACGGAAATACGGCGTATGCACCCCACGCTCTTTTCACAATAGCAGACATTATTATCCTCTAGAACTATCACGTGCTTTTTAAACACTCTTTGAGAAATAGACGGATCAAGTATAGAACACGACCGATCTATTAGTTATATATCATCTCTACATTTGCAACTTCATCATGGGTGTCACCGGCTTGCTCCAGGAGCTCAAGCCGATCCAGGAGAAAACCAACCTCTCGAAATATAAAGGCAAAACCTTGGCCGTCGATACCTATGGCTGGCTCCACCGAGGCCTTATTCTGTGTGCCCAGGATCTTTGTACCGACATGCCGGCGCGAGGCTACATCACCTCGGTGATGAAGAAAGTCGACATGTTGCTCCACTTTGGGGTCACGCCTTTCCTCGTGTTCGACGGCCTGCCGCTCCCGACAAAGGAGGGAACGCACCTCGAACGTAGACAGAAACGAGAGACGGCACGTGACCAGGCAAACACGTACCTCAAGAAAGGCGACCGCAAGTCCGCATGGAAAGAGTTCATGAAGGCGGCAGCGGTGACGCCGGAAATGGCGAAATCCGTCATGCTCGAGCTCGACCGCAGGCACGTGAAGTACGTTGTTGCGCCTTACGAGGCAGACCCGCAGATGGTGTATTTAGAGAAAACAGGCGTGGTGGACGGCATATTGTCCGAAGACCTGGACCTCCTTGTGTTCGGGTGTCGGCGGCTAATCACAAAGCTAAACACCGTGGGGGAGTGCGTGGAAATCTGCAAAGACAACCTCGAGAAAATCCCCAATATGCGGCTCCACACGTTCACTAGTGCTCAGTGGCGGTTGGTGGCGATTATTTCCGGGTGCGACTATACGAAAGGAGTCCCTGGCGTAGGCATCAAAACCGCGTTCAAAATGGCGCTGCAACTCAAGGGGCTCGAGAGTATTTGCGATGCCCTTGAGGCAAATGGCACAAATATTCCAGAAAGCATGAAGGACGAGGCGTTGTTGGCGGACCTCGCGTTCCAGTTTCAGAAAGTGTTTGATCTCTCCACAAACTCTTTGGCCACGCTTTGCGACATACCGCCGGACTTCGGGCTCGACATGATGTTGCTTGAGCAATGTTGCGGCAAGACTTTGGACCCGGAAGTCCACGCCGGGATATGTCTTGGAAAGCTCCATCCTTATACTCATGAAACCCTTATTTCTCGTGAGCACAACTTGCTGGCGGCCCGGAGCCATTCTGTAGCAATCACAGAACAAATCGGAGCATCGAAAAGCGCCATCACGAAGATCTCTGCGAAAACCAGCCAGTCGTTTTCAAATGGCAGATCGATCGAAAGCTACTTCAAAAGCGAAAAGGCAGTGGTTATCAAGAAATCAGAGATCCCCGTTGTCAAGCCAAGCATGACATCGAAAAGATCAAATGCTCAAACTGTTCAGCTTTCACCCAACAGCAGGAAACTCCGGCGGCTCCAGCCTGTTTCCACCCCTGCATCCTTGGAATCCACCCACAGCAAGTTTTTCACTGCGGGTCCCCAAATCATCCGTCCTGTATCGGTTCTGCTTGCGTGTCCGACTCCAAAAGTGACCGATGACGATTGTGGCTTCGATGATTCCGAGGTCCCTGAGTCGTCATCTCCCTGTAAAGACAGTCATGACGCTGGAGATGCAGGAGATACAGAAGATACAGGCGGTGTCACTGATGACGACGACGAGTCTGACCTCGCGTCGAGTCTGACAAATTCCATGGCACAAAGCACGAAGAGTACTCAGCTGCGTGGCTCAATGACTACTACTGTTGATGACGATGCAGATGACGGCTACGAGAACGAAATCGATGAGTCTCCGATCAAAGTGGAAAAGGTTGCAGTTCTGTGGAGAGAGAAGTTTGCAATGGGTGTACAGGACCCGGAGGACGCGTTTGCACCTGCGACCAGAATCTTTACGCGAGTCACAAGATCCCAGGCGATGAAAATCACGATTTCGAAGCCTAGTGTGACAAATAGTAAGGACACGGAGTCCGAGTCCGAGTCCGATGAAAAGTCGGTCGACGAGAGTTTCGAGAGTTCTCTGGCCCCACATACGCCCGAACACGTGCTTGAAAAACGCATGCGTGCAGAAGACAGCTCGCAGCTCAAATCGCTGCAGCACACTTTCGTGAGTGAATTGGAGGAGGAGCTTGAGTGTTCTCCGGTCCGCCGAACCCAGGTCACGCCCCAGCCAACATCCCTCATGACGCTCCTGCGTTATGCATTCACTGGAAGGTAAGCGATACGATTACTTGTGAGTATAATAGATTCGAAGTTTAAATGTTTACTCGGGAGAACAAGCGATATTACATCTAAACGTTTATTTTCGGAGTACTCGCGATGCACGGTTAAATGATGATATGGAAGTACAAGCGATTACTTGGAAGTATAAGCGATACTACTCTTAAATGTTTACATGCGAGTACAAGAGATACTTCATTTTAATGCCTATTTGGAAGGACAAGCGATACTACATTTGTATGATTAATTGGAGGTACAAGCGATACTACATTTAAATGATTAATTGAGAATACGAGAGATGCCACATGTAAATTTGGGAGTACACACGATCCATCTGTCCAGGGTTACAATGCATTACATTGACTGGCTGCGGCATCTTATTAAATACTTCATTGAATATCGTCTATAAATGAAATGAGCCCCTATTCAAAGTCCGCGCAAGAGACTGGCAGCAATGGCTCCTCGCGTGTATGCCTCCTGAGACGAGTCGGTGGCGTCCAGCAATTTGAACAATTTCCTGAACTTCTTAGGATCGTGTTTTTCAAGCAACTTCTCGTCGGTTAAGGTAGAAGGCTCGCTGTCCAAAAGCTTGGATACCGTACTTTCTAAAAGCGCAAAGTCGGTTTCGGGCTCGCACACTTTCACTACAATGACGTCTCGCCGGGTCTCGTCGACTCCAAACCGCTTCAACGCGTCGTTGATGTTGTTCACCGGAGAAAGACTGAAGATGATCTCGGTGTTCACCGTGTTGGCCTTCATGGTTTCCAGCGCCATGTTTTGCACGGCCTTATGTAGTGCACACCGGAGCTGCTCTGTGGAAATGACATGGGTGGTGCTGAGAAAACAGTAGTCATATTCTGGGTTTCTGGCCACGAGCTCTGTTTTCACTGTGGCCAAGGTCTCGTTGGAGATATTGTCAAAGTATGCGATGAACACCGGGTGGTCCGGATACAGCGGGAATTTTATAGTTGTGGAGGCCATAGTTTGTTTTTGAATGTGAGTTTACTGGTTTCTGGGAGGGTGTGGTATTTCGAGATTTGTAAGATTAGATCTGATGGTGGGTTTGAAGAGCATGGCCGATGCGCACCCCAGAAGTAAAGAGACAGACCCTTTGTGGAAAGCGACCGACTAACTATCAAGTTGGTGCTTACAAAGAAATGCAATCTGCTATTTTTTAGAAAAAAATTGATACACACATTGAAATGAAGGGAGCTCAAAAGTTACATTCTTGGCCGAAAAGTTGATAGCATTTCATCCTTTGGGTAGTTGACGAAGTCAATTTTATTGCATAGTTGAGGTCAGGTCGCAATCACCGTAGGTGAACCGTGAGATGGGACCTCAAGATAGATTACGTTTTATGTATGGCTGTACAGTTATTGGGCTTGGAAGAAACCATTTAGGCTCCTCTTTGATCAAAGAATTTATCAAATAAAAAAAAGGAAAAAAAAATTAACCTTAGAAGAGGAAAACCACATTATCTAGATCGGGATGTCGCACAGCCGCAACAGCGTCCGCTGAATGTACTAGGCGCAGACTCTCTTGACAGCATGAGCACACAAAAAACTGACATTGTCCTTCGATTAATGGAGTATACCAGATTAAAGAAAACAACAAATACGAAATAAAGAAAAAATTAAAGAATCGACTGAGGTTTGAATAAATCATTCTTTTCACTTCTTACACCGTGCCGTCCCTATCCGCGCACCACTAATTCTGGACCTAATCCACACGCAGGACGTTAGGCACGAGCCCACGTGACAACCCTAAACGAAGGAAACCCCACGAACCAACGGATCCCACAGAACCCCTGAGAGTACCTAGAAATTCATATTTCGCCTAGCGAGGATCCCTACATCAAATGGTCCTGCAGCGGCTAATAGACGAAACGGTCGACTCCCTTTTCCCCCGGGAGTACGATGAGAATAGGACGCAGAATACACATCTACCGAGCGACAATGCAGCATACACGATTTACCCCGAGGAGCTTCTCCACATCACCGACAAAGCAAATAAACTATATATAAATCTCCAAAGCTTGACTCGGCAGGCTGGAAATGAAGAACACGGCGGCTCGGCCCCTGGCTCTATTGTGCATTTCAACCAGTCCAGAATGTGCGCTCTACTGCGACAGAAAGTGCATTTTTGGGACGATAAAGCTGACCACGAATATGACTTTGCAAATAACGGGCTTCTAGATGCCTCGGATGTGCTTCTGACTCTGGGTATAATGGGGAATCACGCTGCCAGCTCGCTCTTCTCGTGGTCTTCAGGTGACTCGTATATAGCGGCACGCAAACGAGAACTTCAAAGAAAGAGCCTGAGTGTGAAGAATACCGATAAACTGGGCAAAACCGATCAAAATGGCGGATCTGAAATAAAACCGTTCGCCAAAGAATCGAGTCCCAAAGCGCCAAAATCAAACTTGGGTCTTCGCCTCACTGCCGCCGTCGAGCGAGAAAGCAGCAAATTCATCCAGCAGCGTATCGACGTGATCAAAGCACATCATATCAAACAAGCTACAAAAAAGATCGACGAGCGCAGGAAAAACGACCATGAAATGCAGCTCCGGCGCGTGCAGCTCAAAGAGGAGAAATACGCGAATGTCTTGAAAGCAGCGATAGCGTTGCAAAGCACAAAGAAGAACTCGGGCTTTTTTGGCTCGCTTTTTGGGGCCAAGCCGATCTCAAACAGTTTTACACTTGATATCCCAGAGGCAGAAGGGTCTATAGTTGCGTCTGCCGCTGCAGTCTCAGCCTCAGCCTCAGCCACTATCCCCGCAAAACTGCTGCGTCTGAAAAGCAGGCTGCATACGCCTGACCCCCAACTTCTGAAATGTGCACCCGCCTCAAAGGACGTGAAGAATGACAAGCCTCTCACTACTAAGCCCCAAAACACATCAGAACTGGATAAACCAGAAGAATCATTCAGAAACGAACCTGCAAGTTTGTCTCCTCATCTAGCTCGGGAAGATGCGGCTCCGGAATATCCGGCACATTCCCCGCTGACCTCGACGCGATCCTCAGTGGAATTCGAGGATTATCAGTCATCTACAAACAACACTGCACCCAGTAATCCTGAGCCTGTTTCTAAGCTCACGCCATGGAAGGAGGAAGACTCGTATTCAGAAGAACATTTGCAGCAAATCGAGAAACCCGGTGTTTCCGCACTACTTCCACTAGACAATTATGGACTTCAAACAACAGCAAGAATTGTTGTTCCTACATTGCCAGACCTGGGCCTAGATACTACATCTGACCTTCTTTCTTTATAGACTCCTTATGAATATGCATTGATGATTATTTCGTTACCCTGGTTTCCCATAAAAAGTATAGAACAACTTACTGAGACACCACCGTTTCCCTTTCCACTTCTCTCTCCCCGAAATCTGTATGGTCTGCTCTTTCTGTCTCGATAAAGCACGTGAG